>NNCF01126148.1:1965079-1989162 GCA_002313205.1 Laupala kohalensis | reverse complement strand
AAAGCAGTACAAACTGCATATGACCAAATGGAGGACAATAAACTAATTTACTCTCCGGAAGCAAGCAAAGGAATATCCCATCAATTCCGATCAAGGGCCCTAGGGCAAAGGCGGATTCAAAAATTTAAGCAAAAATTCTTAGATAAGATAAAAGTTTAGCTACGAGTTATAATACTAAAAGAATGTCAATATGTTTGTAATTTAACACAAAAAAATTATTTTACATGTACAAATTATTATCGAACTATAGATTATTCTGAGTATACTTGTATGGCGAGGTCAGATCTAAAATGGGGCCCTACTCTACCTACAATTCGCTGTTTTTTTATTTGTTTGCCGAGATTAATTTTCGTATTTACGTTACCGAGATTATCTAAGAACGCATTTTGTCAGTATGTGGAGTACTTCGTATCGGCAATGGAGAGATCCTTTGAACTTCGAGATTTATTTGGACAATCGAATGAAATGTTCAAATATTTCATTGTATTGATTTTGTCGATTTGTCCTTTCTTTGATGAAGTAGCGCACAAAGATACTGTTTAGTGGATTGTCCAGTCACAACCGCAGAATATTTTAAAAAAGAACCTGAAAATGTTTATACGCTATAATTCTTCTCATCCCCAGGAACCTTTACTTTGCATTCTGCAAAACGCGACTATACTATTTTGCGAGAAAAATTATTTTAAACAAGGTACGTGTCACGAATTAGAAAAAAAAATTAAATATTCCTACAGATTTTATTAAATACTGAAGAACATGTACACATTATTTTGAGTTATTCTTACATATGTGATATGCTTATAAATAAATTAATATTAACTAAGATTATGAACTATTGTTTGCTGCATTGATAATAAATTACTAATAACTCTGCAAGAAACCATTTATTAAATTATTTTCAAAGAATTTCCATGAAATAATATTAAATTAACATTTTGTATCATTTATTCACATATAAAAGGAAAGTCAAAGTGATTTTTTTAGTATGCTGGAACTAATAAAACTAGTTGACTAACTTATTTGAAAGGTCAATCCACTTCATTCGTCAATCTTCTCCGCATACATAATTATTCCTGTACTATATTTAAAGTTATTCACATTTCGAGTGAGTAATACGAATTATTAATGGGTAGTAAAAGTATCAAAAAGAGATTACGGTCGTGAATATAAACGTGTAACTTTATTACATGTCAAAATCTGCCGAACTCATTGCCGATAACACGAATATTTCCATCCCACTTGGTACAAGCATATCTGAGAAAACAAAATTGATATTAGTTCAAATTTACTGTCAATTTGTGAGTGGAGAAGAAATTCTTATTAAATGTTGAAATAATAAATAATTTATATCGCGGACTCGAGAGACATTCGTCTTGCAATCAAATACATATTTGTCCTGCCATTACCTTTGATCGGTCGCTTTATTTATTGGCGCTTAAGGTAGGAGGCCTGCCTGCCATGGTTGAACCGGTTGTCCGTCCAAAGCGCGCCCAACAAGCCTTTTGTTTTCACGTTGAACGCAGCCTGTCGTCCGTGTAGTTTGTCACGCACCGTCTCGAGGGACTCCCTCGCTCGAAGGGACGAGTAGGCGGTTACAACGGTGGAGGATGCTGCGGGACCTCTGTGGCGAAAACTGTGACTATGGTGACGTTAAATTCTGGTGATAGTAGCCATGTTGCGGAGTGCGTTGCGGTGGAAAAGGCGGTGGAAATATATCCGGTGATGAAGGGGTAACTGAGGGCGCAATAGGTGTGTTTATAACACGAATTGTGGTCGAAAAAGGGAATTAAAAGGGTTGTACTTGGAAAAGGGGAAATCTGGGAAATGGAAATGAAAAGAGAATTAAAATTAAATGAATATGTTCCTCGGCCAATGGTAGTAGTAATTAGTAAGACTAAACAGGAATGGGTTGGGTTAAGTTTCAAAGTAAAAACGTTAGATCGGTTCAGCTTTCTCTGAAACAATTTATATTTGTCGAAGTGGAGGTAAATTATGTTGACTTTCCTGCCCCCAAAAAGGTTTAAGTTGATATTATTTTTTAACAAATTGATAAAATGTTTTAAAATGAACAACTTTTGAACACTAATAGCTTTGTATTCACCATCATCCAAAGCCTTTCTTATTCACCTATTTTTCGCCCCATAAACTGAAGCTTATTTCAATTTCCATCTTACTTGTATAATATTTTGATATATTTCATCACTGTGAAGTTAATCAAACATTTCAACATTTAATCAATTTTTTGAGTTATAAAATTCATGTAAAATGTGTAAATTTGTCATTTTGTAATTGTTATTTTAAATTTTCTTTGCAGCCACTTCAGAAAGACACAACAATGTACTTTTCAATTTTGTACAGCTATGGAATTATTCTTATTTTCAGGAAGTGAATGTTAGAATGTTTCTTATATTGATTATGTGAAACATGAATACAATTTATTTCAGTTTAATTATTCATTCCCAGCCACTAGGCTTTTGGGATACATAGTCTTTTCCAACAAAAATTATTGTAATATTTTTATTTTGTAGTGTATTCTTAAGCAAAATACACCCTGTTCAGTTTTTCCGAAAGTTTCTCTTTTAATTTTTCTCTTCAATTTTTCTCAATTATTATTTATTTATGTGAATTGCACTGATGTCTTATGGATCACCCGGTGTCATTCCGGGATTATGATATTTTCTCTTCTTCCATTGTTTCCCTTCGAGATGACGGACTTGCATGATGTTAGGGACAATACAAAAGAGTCTTCTTCTTGGGGGTTAATTGATGCGTCAATGATTTTTTTAAATTATATTCTAACTGTTATAATTTTTAACGCTTTTGATGTGTTATATGTATTATTTCGTTACTATCTGTACGTGGAAGATTACCGGTTATGGTTCAAGTAACAAAACGGTTTTTAGGTTTATCTACGGGATGTCTCATCTCACCAAAGAGGTAGGTTTTGCTTTATCAATTAAGTAAACTTTCCAGAATTAAATAATATTTATAAATTTTGTACAATGTTACAAATATTTTAGAGTACCCTTATCATGCCCTATATTTAGTCAAATTTTTAGTAATTGTTGCATATACTTTGCAATTCGTGGTAGGACAGATATGCTCTCACCTTCGATTTCTTTGATCCGGATGTTCACACTTCCATTAATCCGAGTAGAAATGATTTTGGTTGACAAAGATATCATTCACAGGTTTTCTCGTACTACTCTCGTTTCTATGTCATTCATAATAATTCACTCATTCATCCTTTTATTTACAAAGTACTTTTCACAACTTTTATTGCTATACAGAATTATTCATGTTTGAACCTTCTCCTTTAGCTTTAAATGAATAGGTTGGACCCCAATCAACAAAATAAAAGTTTTATTTCTATTGAAATAAATTCACATATTAAAAACCCCGTTTATTGTAACCTTCCAAAACACCCATTTCCCGAATTGATTTTTAAGAAAATATGTGAATTTTCTTCAAAATCATTATGTGGAACACAAAAAGGAACAGACCAAAGTAGGTAAAGAAACAATCGAATAGATACTACTTCTGTGAAAACGCTGGTGGTGACTGCGAGAAACGACGTAAGAGCCCTGCGGGACGCCGGCAGTGTGAGCCGACGCCAACTGCTGCGCCCCAGCGACAGAAAAGATGGGACCGGGGCCGAAGAAGGCGTAGAGGGGCATCGCCTTCAGCTCAGCGACAACGGTGGCGGAGGCGGCTGTGAGGTGATTATTGAAAACGTCGGCGCCAGGCGATCTGGCAGACGTGTCCAGTGGTGGTGTGGGGATGGAGACACGAGGCGTTTATTCGCTCTCTTTCTCTCTAGCAAGAGGATGTGGCAGCGGATATGTATCAGGGGTGGTCAACTCATTGTCTAACACGTAAATGTAAAAAAACAAACAAAACAAAAAAAAACAGTACCTAAATCCATCACGATCTTTTAGGTTACCTTCCGGATTTGACTCGCTCTACTTTTTAAATTTTATTCTTGAAAAAATTCATTAGTTATCAGTTTATTAAATGACTATTTCAACTTGAAATAATTCATTAGTTGATCAAGAATGACATAATATCATATTCTCTGAATAATATAGTAATTAACGTTGGCTTGTTTTATAATAATATATCATGTGATAATTCCAAATAAGACATCTGAATTCAATGAATGAACGAGAATTTTCAATTTCTTACGTCTGAGTAAATGAGTTTTGGATATTATTAAGAAACATTTCGTTACTGAATATGCAGGTTCGAAACACAATATGCGTTCCGATAGAACGCGTTACATTCTTCACGGTACAGTGGAGAATTTTTTTTTAAAGAAATGATCCCCGCATTCCCCTTCAAAGAAAAACTCCCTTTCCGGAACTCCTTCGACTCAAAAAAAACAAAAAACAAAAAAAAAACATCTCTTTCACATTCTTTCGTAGGATGGGACTCTCTGAAACGCATTTCCTACGATTTCCACCCACAGTGAACCGCAACATCTCAACTCGACCACCGGAGTCAAACCTCCACTCGAGATCGTGCGCGCACCCCAGAATGCACACGAAGACGCCGTAAGAAAGGAATCCGATTTTACGCCAATGGTCCTCCGGGCCGAATCAGGAGTGGCGGCCCTGGGCCAGAGAACCGAGCCGTGCAGTCAGGCACTAGCCCGCCATCGCCCCTGTTTGGGAAAGCTTCTCCGTATTGGAATACAGCCAACAGATCCTCCCGAGGGCCTTGGCAACGTCGAATATTGGAAATCCAGTTATGGGATGTTTTTGCGCGTAAAAATAAAAAGTAGGGGAGAATGTAGGCGCGCGTTGCTCTAGAAGGGGAAACCAGAGACCGTTCGAAGTAAAGTCTCGACGTAGACTTTGCGAGCGACAAAACTTGCAGAACGTTCTGCATAAGCGGGTGGAGGATGGGGATGAAAGTGGTTCTGGGGAAGGCAACGGATAAATAACCGATGTCGGAGCACCGTGAAATTAATATTCCAACCGGAGGGAAAGAAGGAGAGCAGACAAAAAAAAGGATATACACGTTTTGTCATTAGTGAAATTGAAGTGTTGACATTAATTTCTTTTTATGTCGTTGAACGTGATTCATTTGTTATCGAGTATTCATAAGGATTTGCTTTCGTCGCTTTGCGTCGATCTCGGTAGAGTATCTTGGTAGAGAGTTTTGTTGCGTTTTATTTGAGGGGCAATCCAAGATATCAATTCTGTATTAATGTATAGGCACTTGACTATGTTGTCTACGAACTTTTACTTAAAATATTTTTTTCACAACCGGAAGTTCACAAAAGAAAATAGAATAAGTCCCTAAATGTCTTGTTTTGGGGACTATATTTATTCTATAAATCAAGCATTGTAATATATGACTGTTGACAGAACTAAAAGTTATTGTATAAATGCGTCAAAAACAATTTTTTTTTCATTAGTTTAATTTTCTACGTGGTCAAGAATTATTTTTAACCTTCCTTTTTATTATTTTAATTTTATATAGCTTTATGATGAATATGAAAGTAAAAGGAATTGGATAACTTATTTCTTTTATATCCCACGGCAGTAATGGCGTCCTCTAAATATTAGAAGTTTCAAACACATTAATTTGGTCAAAAAGTATGCACCATCGGTTATCTTTACAAACAAGACTCACTCAAATATTTACTTGCTATACACTAAAAAAAAAGGTTCCTTCACAAATTATTCATTGTGATGTTTAATACTTCTTTGCATGATACGTGTTTTTTGTATCTAAAGGTATCAATAATTTGAAAATATATGTTCTCAAAATAAACATGTGACTTATTCGATGCATCGTGGAATTCAAGAATAGTACTATTATATATTTATTAGGATATCCTACAGAAGTGAGAAGAACAACAATTACAGAAATTATAACGATCACAATTTATAACTATTTATGTTGTACTTAATTTTTTACCTTTAAATTATCTCACGGTTTTATTGATAATTTAATTTAATTACATTAATTCTACACATTGGTTAAAAATAATTTCATGCATCTTGTTTTACTTGTCCAATGTGACAATGGAAGTTTTCAGTTGCTTCCAAATTATTTAAAGAAATTTATATCCTAAAACAAATAGAGTCTTCACTTAGGATTTCCTTTAAATAAGTCAATCCCCGTAGAAATGTATTGACATGCTTCATATCTTACTAGTTACAAAAGTGTTAAATTCTAAACATTATAAAAGAAAATCTTAACAAGATATTAGGTATATTTGAGTATTTCCTTATTTCTTTCCCAAAGATATGTATAAGTCTTTTTTATTCCTCGACTGTCACCTATGGCTAAGAAACTGCATGATACTTTAATTTAGCTGGTGGTGTTTTGTGGCGAGAAAAAGTTACGAACGTTTCCTGTGATACACAGTTCGACGAAAATGGCAAAGAATGGGAGTGGCCGAGATATTTCTGTCTGTTTATAATGGTGCTTCTAAAGCGAGGCCTCATAATAAAAATAAAATATACCCCAATAATTCTGGAAGATTTATTTTCCGCTTTCAAAAGTTTGTGTAGAAAAAGCAGTGTAGGTCAAAATTATGATATTTTCCTCTCGCTAAAATAAATCCTGCTTTAAAAGTGCCGTGAAGTGTTGGGAATGGATAGTATTGTAGAAAAAATTAATTAACGTTATGAAATCATAATTTTAAGGTATTTCTCTTCTTGTTGGAATGATGATATTTTTTAGGTGAAATAAAAATGCCAAATGTTCTTTAATTAATGCGGGGAACTTTCTGATGAATGCCACTGGAAGAAAATCATGTATTTTTGGATGGTCTAACAAGCAGGTAAAATTATTTTCACTTAATTAACTGATCGTCTCCTCTATCTCTTGTGTAACATTCGTTTTCATCGTTACTTTCTTTGAACTAAAACTTCATTATTTACGTATTAGTCTACTTATTAATGTCGTTGAGTGAATAATTGAATATTTACTCATAGTAGTCATATATTTACAAGTAAAATGATAATATTAATATCAACAATCCTCCCTGTCTATGTATAATTATGTACTTTTCTAAGTATGACAATATATACATAGAACAATTCATACAAAAAAGTTGTGGAGAGCGCATTTGGTATTGACCCTTGTTTCTCTGCGTGTAGAGAGGTTTCTCTGTCTGTCTCTCATTCTCAGTTAATCCCTTTCTCCATTTTCTTTCTCTTCTTCTCATTGCAACCAAGCTGGTTTTATCGTCCACCCGGGTATTCCACTTGACCACGTACTGTGGGTTCATTAGTAGTTTTAATACTTAGCAGTCTCAAAGAAGATTTTATTTGCAAGACAAGGATAATTTCTTTATTTCAACGTGCATTTCTTGAAGAAGCTAAAGCCACATTTCATTTTGTTTCGTAATTGTAATGCTGATATTGTTTCTCTATTTCGACTGTTAAATTTTTTAATTAATTATTACGGCTCCCTTAATATAAAATGTAAAAATCATTACTGGTTTCCTCTGCTTACTTGATTCACTAATTGTATAAACTTGCGAACCTGTCACTTCGTAATTATGTAGCTTAATTAATTGTATTGTATGAATAAAATATAATTGCTGCAGTTATAATTTATTCATTATTGTTCAAATCTTCATCTTCATATAAGTGTTAGGAATCATCAAGAATGTATTTGAAGAATAAATAGAGGCAAAAATGCCTTTATTTTGCATGTATTCTACGTTACGTATGCAGTAATATACATATGTCTACCATTAATTGTGTCAGTCTTTTCTCTCATATTTTACTAATGAACAATATCCGAAAACATAGCTATTTATATTTAATTTTATCGTATATCCATGAAATCGATCTGTGTTTGAAGAAACTTAATCGAATATAATATTATTATACAATTAGGTTATCTTGTTGAAATTTATGAAAGTATCAAGCATGTTATTTTTATTAAATAAAACACAAATTTGTCACTTACAGACTGTTAGTTAACTGTTAATAAATCTAACACTCACCAGTTTTAAGCTCACAACGTTTGAATCGTGAACATGGTCCTCTTCTGGTTAATGAGACTCTCTATTCACTGACAAAAAATATTTAAAAACTTTTTCACAAACACTTCGTATTTATGTAAAATTATCTATGTCAACTGCCATAGTAATAAAATCTATGGAGTCGTAATAGTAACATAAGCGTCCTCAAGGAAGGACAAGTCATAATTGAAGTATAATTTTTTTTTTGAAAGGAGGAGATATCAATAGGTGTGTAGCAGATTATTGCTTTGTCAATCAAGGTGCAAACCATGGCTATATTTTGGTGCTGAGGGTGATAAATAAATAAATTTATTGTCAAAAAACAGTAGAAACTACGTATGACCACGTGGAGGACAATAAACTAATTTACTCTCCGGAAGCAAGCAAGGGACCATCCCATCAATTCCGATCAAGGGCCCTAAGGCAGAGGCGGATTCAAAAATTTCAGCAAAAGTTCCTAGATAAGATAAAAAGTTAGCTGCGAGTTATAATACTAATAGAATGTCAATATGTTTGTAATTTTAAGCAAAAAATTACATGTACGTTATTATCGAACTATAGATTATTCTGAGTATAGTGCTTAAAAATCAAAAGAATTGAAATAACACTAAATTCACGATTTATTGTTACAATAGACCCGCCCCTAGACAAAGCCTAGAGAACCTGTATGATAAATCCGCCTCTACCCGAAGGAAAACCGGAGAAAAACCCGGGCCAGGATGGGGCTACAGAATTTATGTACACAAACGTGCCAATGTTGAGTACACATAAAACTAAATTAATATGAGCCATAAGACAACACAATCATGCAAGAAAATAGTTTTTGAAATTGTTATAAGTTGTTTAAAAAGTACTACAGCAATGGCGTGATAAAGTACAAGACGAATTTAACTTTTGTTAAAATCAATAAATTCTTTTACAGTGTAGAAGCACTGGTGCAGGAGGTAGTTTTTAACCGCGGATTTGAAGATATTCAATTTCATAATATCTTTTATATTCTTGGGCAGGGAATTATATAGAACGATTCCCGAATGGTATGGTCCCTTTTGGCAAAGAGTGGTTGACACTCTAGGGCGATGAATATTACTACTATTGCGTGTATAGTGTTCGTGAACGAGACTGTTTCGTATAAAGAAAGGGTGGCACTTCAGTAATTCGGACTTAACAAACACGACTGTTTCATAAATATAAATGCAGGGAAGTGTTAAGATATTTAATTCCTTGAATAAAGGTTTACAAGAGTTTCGGGGGTGAGATTTACATGTACAAAACTAACTAAACATTTTTACTAATATTTACATTAAATAATCAACATTTCTTTAAAAACACTAATATTAAATGTCATAATAAAATCAATCTGTGTAGTCATAAAACTAACTTAATTTTACACAATAACAAAGTCAATGGCACTCTAACATTTTTATTAGTTTATAACAAAACTTAAAATTTACTTGTGAAGGTGAATAAAATAATTCAATTTTCTTCTTAGAGGAGACTTCTGTCACAAAATCGAACATTTCTCTCGTACACAATTGGTATCAGAAACCCACCTCGGGACGCGTTTTGAACTATCGGTCATATGTCCCGATTTACAAATATATTTAATATAGTGAAATCGTCAACTTTTATACGAATTCATGTGATTGCGACTAATCTTGTTAAATTTTACGGTACATATTTAGAAGAATTCTATGTAAAACGTCACCACTGTTGTGCCTTTTATACGTTTTGATACGTTTGTCCACAATTAATTCAATTTTTTAGATTTCTGTTCGCTGTGTACTCAGTCATTAGTCAATCATTAGTCAGTTGGTATGATGAAAACCCGTTTGCAAACACAAATTTGAAGAAAGTTTCTCAAAAATCATAATGACAAAGATTTAAAAATACGTTGAAATGTATTTTAAGCGCATAATTCGAATACACTCAAAATCTATAGCTTATTAAGTATACGAATGGATTGAAGCTAATGACGAAGATAAGTTTCGGCTAGTGATTATACCATTGGTACGAAAATATTCTTTAAGAATACTGAGGGGTGTTTTGCCGATCAATTAACACGATACATGTGATTGTATAACACGCTTTTCCTGTACATTACACGTCTAGTTGTAAAAATAAATAAATACTTGAATATGACCTTGTTTATAAACAGACAAATTTATTTAGATAAAACCTGTGCTACGTGTCACTATAATAAAGAATTTTTAGAATTTGATATTTGAGTTGAAACGTTGTGTAAAGTTTCTGGTTAAAGTGTTTTAAATTCTTTATTATATATTAACATGTAGAACTAGATTTTTGTGAATATATTTGTCTGCTTATAAACAAGGTTGTGTTCAAGTACTAATTAATGGATAGCAGACATAACTACTACATAAGTGTTTAATAAAACTAAATAATAAACAATCGTTTTTTACAACTATTGTAAACGTCTATATAACGGACACTCATGGGACCCTATAATTTTCTCTATTGATAAATACCAGCTTCCGGGAGGTTAATGTAGAATAGCGTGACGGGGAATGGAAGAATAATTGCTACAAGTGTTATTGAGGTTTGTAGTGTTCGCATAGTGACGCAATTTCCTCTCATCCCGTCGAACCACATCAATGCGGCAATACCGTGTACCTCCGCACACGGTGCGAGTAATCTGTTTGGGATCCTCTAGGTTTCCGTCGGTGCTCAGGTCTACGTCTTCCGTAGTTCCCCCTCTGCGGCCACGCCAGCCAACGCTGCGACCGCGTAATAGTCATCGACCGTGCAAGTTGGGCAATGCGTGCTGACCGACCCGTCCGTCACCCTAATGGACTGTCGATCAAACACAGCCCCTGACCTTCACCCGAGACCCCCAGAGTTCAGGGGCTGTCTCGATACACTGTTGTCTGGTGCAACATGGCTTCAGGTATGGAGCTCTTCGTGGATCGATGGTTTGTCGCCCGTTGTATACGGCTGGGTGAACAAAATGAACTATTACCATTTATTTTAAAATAAGACTTCTTCTTACTTTCTCACGTACGGGATATTAAAACAATTTTGCAGTGATATTTTAAATTTCAGAACCAGATTTATATTTCATTTATTTTCTTTGAGGCTTGCCAAATTAAACCGGCGTTCTTCGGGAGTGAGAATGCGTTGCAGAGATACGTTTTAATCCCGTTACAATCATCCAAGTGAACCCACACCCCTAATGACGGTGCTTCGGTAGTTTGCATTCATGAGGGCAGAATATACTTTTAAACGACATTGTAAGAAAGACTTGGGGCTGAAGCTCTGATGAAACCATTGGAAATACTCATCGGCGCTAAAGGTTTTGGTACTAATATTGGTCGTTTTCGTTAATTTTTATATATCTTCAATCCCACGCCAACAATACAGGTGTTGGGGATGAGGACTAAATTATGGAGTTAAAGTACTTAAATTCTGCTTTATGGCTTTAGAAAAAGTGTGAGGATGTTTCTTTAAATACAAATTCACTTGTAAAAATAATTAATTACTCTATTTCTTATAAGTATTTTATTGTGTGCCATGAAAAGGTCATTTTACTTTATGTTTAGTATTTACAAGTACATCGTAAGTCTCTAAATAAAATGTATGTAAGTATATTCATTCATCTCTTCTCTGTTCAATCATTTATTGGGATTCGATGCAAATAAAATGAGCATATTTTACCATGTTTAGATAATTTTCCTTAATTAATAATTCTGTAAACGTTTGTGTTTTGTGAATGATTTAATACGAATCCTCGACATAATTATTATGAATAATTTAACATTTCGACCTGTTAAATACATTAATTAAAGTAATTCTCCGTTTCTATCAAATTGATGAGATGATATATGACGTTTTGTAACTTAGAGACTATGCAGTAAGAACAGCCCGTTTATACGTTACTTGTAAGTACAAGATGTTAGCTTATTTTAATATATGGGATGTTAATGGATTTATCGAGAATAATTCAAGGAATTAGTTTATAATGCTTCATTTTAGCGTGAAGATAGTAGTTAATATAATTATAGGTCCCCTGAAACTATAGTATTCAACTACTTGTTAAAATGTTTTGAGTTGAAAATGGCATTGACTATGATGAAGTAGTACAAATGTCTGGAAATTTCATGCAATTAAATTGTAACAGATTTTTGCTCTATTCCGAAAATACAATACCCTAATTTCTGTTTAACAACTGTTCTATTAATACTTCTCCATGCCGTCTATTGAATTCTCCACCGTATTATATCTTCAAAATCTCTCTAGTGCATTAACATGGAGGAAATGAAATATTCGGTACCACGCAATGTAATGTTAAAGCTTTCTGTGGATGCACGATAGATTACGTCCCATATTGTAGTTCGTATTCCTACATCGGTCCTATAGTAATTCTGTTGCTTTCACAATTATGTACCGATATTCACGTTTATTATCGATAGCATCAATTCATTATATGTCGGCGCTTGTGTACGTAACGGTAGAGAATCACTCCATCGTGGAGAATTGAAACATTTCTGATGCATTATTGTAATGTGTTCCACACGAGGAAAAAATACTGTCCGCCGTTCTGCAAATAACGATTCATCTCCTGAATCATATGATGTAACTAAATTAATGAGATGAAATTTTGCGTAAATCAGAATCGGTTTCATCAAGTGACGAAACTGGTATTATTCGTATTGTTGTCTCAAATTTCGTTTCAATATTTGCTTTTTATATTTTCGTCATTTATTTATATTGCGGGTAGCCTTTAAATCTTCTGTAAACGTGAAGTGAATTATAATGTACAATTTAGACTGTAAACTGTAATGCCGTCAATATGACCTTTTATAACATTTTTTAGCGTTAAATAGTCAAGGATGCTTATGACATAGAAGCTCTCCAGCATAACGAATCAAAATATATTCTAGTTTGGAATTTTAGTAATGAGAAAAAAATATTAATATATTATGATTCACCTTTCGTCAGAAGATAATTTAGTTACAAGAAACGTCTCGTGAAAACCATTAATAAAATACAATATTATTAATTTATTTTCTAATGGAAAACGAGCATATCAAACGTTTACCATATTACTCATTCACAGTATTTGCAGCAAATAGTTGCAGTTGTTTTAGAATTTCATTCTTGTTTTGATATAAAGAGTAATTGTAACTTAAGTTACTAATAAATGAAAAGATAAAACATTGACAGAGAATTTTGTTTAATGATTATGATAATAGTAATAATAATAATGTTAGCCCGTATGTCGTCTTTTACCAGCAACAATATGCTGAGATAAAACAAATTAAGGAGATATAATAATATAATAATGACCACATAGTTTGTGGATGCTCACAACAACCAAACCATAAATACATAAAGAGACATGACATGATATGTAATTACATTCACTGGAAGACAAGCAGTAATATAGGTTTGCCAGCCTTAGAAGTTTCCAATAGTATTGGAACCAAGGGAAATAACAACCACAGATGAAATCACGATAATGTTTAATCTACAAATCCTCACAGACAAATACATCCCTGCCAATAACCGGATATTGTTATTAAGGACCTGAGAAACAGAACCTGCTTTCTGATTGATGTAGCAGGACCAACTGAAAAATATTTTGCAATTTATAAAGAAGCAGAAAAGCTAAAATTTAAAGATTAGATTATTTCGATACAAAACAAAGACTATCCTTGTCATAGTAGGTTCCTTCAGTGCGATTACTTTAAATCTGAAGAAGTATCTACACTCCTTACCAGATGAACAAAGAGAATGGAAAGTACTAGAGATCACTCCTTTTGACTCAGCTCACATTCTAAGGCATCAAATCCTTTAGAGAGCGGGTAGCGACCTAGAATTAGAAACATCAAACAGTCACAACACATTTACAGCTGTGAATGAATACCACTTCATTAACATTACAATAATAATTAATATTTCATTGTATGTGCAATAAATTATTAAAGAAAATCAAATATTTATAAGTCACTGATATAAATTAATCACATAAAACACTTGTAAATATTTAAAATTCACAATTCACATAATAAGATATGTTGACGAATCCTCGAAAATAATCAATAGTAATCATATTAATGAACTATTTGAAAGGTTTAATAACTTTAATGAAAAAAATTAAATTTACGTTAGAAATTGAAAGTGATGAGAATTTTAATTTTTTTGATTTAAGTATTATAAATGAATCAGACCATGTTACCGTTGATTGGTTTAAAATGCAAAGTTCCACAGATAGACTACTTAATTACAAATCGAGTCACCCTTTTTATCAGAAAAGGCAGTTGGCAATAGTCTAATTAAAAGAGTACTCAACATCTCTCATTGTAAATTTTGGACAAAAAATATTAAAGAAGTTGATAAAATCCTGATAAAAAATGACAACTTCCTTAAACTAAAACAAATAAAAAACTTCCTGTGTCATCAAGAAATCAATAGCATAGAAAATTTGTCTTTGACCTCCAATAAACTTCTTATAATGCCATACATGCCGAAAATAAATTTTGATGTATATAGTATGTTTAAACAATACAACATGAAATTAATCAATAAAATTTGGAAAAAGACAACCATATGCTAGGAGTAATAAAGACCAAATGGATATTGTAGAAAATGTTGGTGTGGTATATAAAATTGCATGTATGAATTGTAATAATGTGTATAGGACAGACTAAAATGAAACTAACCACCAGAATTAAAGAACATATGAGAAAGGTGAGCAATAGTATAAGGTAGATACCAGAAAGAGTGGGATTGATAAACATTGGATAGATAATAACCATATGATGAATTTTGAGAAAGTTAAGATAATAGATAAAGAAGGACAGTATTATAGAATACTAATTTCGGAATCTATACATATTAAAATTAATTACACGGTTAATAATCAGATCGAAAATAACACATTTACAATTGAATTTGACAGCTCATTGCTCTTGTTAAAACACATCAAATGAAATGTTTCGAGGTTGGCAACAGGGCAATCGGTAAGTTGCTCATACCACAGACGTCTGACACTCCGTCGCCAAAATGAGAAGACGTAAAACATGATGCACGAGACCATTGAAACATACGGCTGATGTTGAATTTTATTTTATTATAAATCTACAAATGATGTTTACTGTTTTAGAATTTGACAAGTGGTAATCCCAAGAATTATTATTACCATAATATGTACACTTAGTAAGTTTGATGAGTGCTTATTTTATTTCTTCTTTTATATTTTACTTTATTATTTGTACTGGTTTGTTAGAGTTGTTGTTGTTGCATGTTAACTTGTATGTTGTAGATATGCTTTTGGTAGTAAAGGTACAGGTAAAGCATGAACCTGAAGATGAGACCTAGAAACGTTGTTTATGTTTCTGAACCAATGTGAATTGTGAATTTTAAATATCAACAAGTGTTTTATGGGATCAATTTATATCAGTGACATATAATTATTGGATTGTTTTTTCTAATTTATTGCGCATAGTGTGGAATATTAATGAAAAAATAGACGAAGTGAAAGTGACGTTTATATTGAAATAATAATAATTCTAGTTAAGAATAATTTATTACCATTTTTACTATCATGTTATCTGATTTTATTATGAAGTTAAGTTCCAAACCATCAGATCTATTTTTGACTTACATCAGAAATGTGCACGTACATGAATTACTAATATGTTCAACTATGGTCCATATAAATAGCCCGTACCCGGTATATTCTAATAATTGGGTTATGTTCTGGAGAGCATCCCAGAATTCCTACACGGAGTATCGGTAATACGGGGATGTGACGGTTTGCGGAGAGAAACATTTGCTGTCATACTGATCACAAGGTTGCAAGCTCTTATCGGTGTCAATGCTAGAATTTGAATATAACGATTACTTCAACTGGAGTATTGTTCACGGACTTATTGTTTGCACTTAAGTCGTGCGAACTGAGACAACAAATAGATAGAAAATGTATCATATACAGTAGTATACTCGACCTTAGCAATATAAAGAATAACTACCCCCAACCCCCATCCCCACACTCAGAAGGTAAAAAAATACCATAAAGATAATTTCAGACGTTTCGACGTTTAATACATCTTCTTCTTCAGGGCATCACTATAAAACAATTTCGTTGTAATTTTGTTGTTGTTTCTCCAAACTTCTTTTCATTTTATGTATTTTATAGTGATTTTTAAAAAGTTCGATATTAATTTTTGTTTGCAAACTGTTAGTGTGTTATGTGGACATTTTCTTTTAAAGTATGTTGGTTGAGTTATGAAGCTAAGAATTGAGACATCGTCGATACATTGGGGATGAAAGTGTTTGGTCTCAATCATTCAACCACAGACAATTTTCACCTTTCACTCCAGAAATATTTCTCAGAGCGCCTTCTTTATTGCACAATATTGTAGATAATTTAAATTAGTTTAACATCTTTATTCTCATATTTTTTTGCTATTTTTTATAGAAAGGAATGTTTCATATTCAGATTTAAAAGTGGTGAGTTAGGATTAAATGTAGGATTTCCAATTTTTATGATTTTTTATATTTATCATGCAATAATGTGATATCATTGTAGATTTTGTAAGTCAACATTGTTAAGACAAAAATTTAGAAATTGGTTTTCTGATATTTACAATGGGGTAGCATTATTTTCAGGTTTTAATCATTTGCGCTAAAGATACAGTAAATTATTTTCTCTACTTTTCACGAATGTATAAAGATATAATACCTTTTTTGTTATACATATGTCATTGCAACAAATATCTAAAAACTGGAATATCCACTATTTCACTTATTATGAGCGAATATGGTTACTGCGTTGCCCTGACTTGTAGAATGACTGATTAACTATCCACTGGTGACTCCACTAGTCTCGCAGTCTGGGTCCATCTTTATTTGTCATTGAAAGCTGATCTGTTTGAGGTAACTGGGGATTACTTTGAGTAGCTCTCACAGAGGCAGTTGTGTTCTACGTGTGCAGTGACAACATTCATGCAGTGATGCTTTGTTTTTGTAATTTACTTCGGTTCCCTAGTCCATGTTCCGTCACGCCGGCATCACGGTGAATGTACCGAATATTAACTTTTTATACTACAAGTAAAATAAAAAATGGAGAACTATGTTTATATTGTAAGTTATACATGAGAAGTGTGGATTTATTTGGTTAAATATATTACTAATTAAATTTCGTAACTTATTCTAGTATTCGTTCAGTATAATTTTTGTTATTATGTGTACATAAATACATAGTATATGTATTTTTATAATAATAATCGGAACTCAAATGTTATAAAAAAGAAAAATACATGCAGTTTTTCTGTAAAAACCCCTGTTTAACTTGTGGTATATTACAAGAAGATTTTTTTCTTTCTGAAAAAGAATGTAAATTATTAATTGTTATTTTTAGTCATTTTTATAATGTAGAAGTGAGTTTATCATTATTACAGTATTGCATTATTTTACAAACATGTCATTATACTGTAGAATCGTTTTTAAATTTTGTTGTTGTAGATTAAAGGAAAAACGATAAAAATGTGTAGACGTCACAGGGTTAATTCATCAGTACAGATAGAAAACAATTTGAAAGCATGGTAGAATGTTGCTTTGTAAAAACCTTTTCGACATTATTTAGTTAAAATGGATTATTGGGTTAAATTTATTTTTGTTTTGATAAGTTATCACAATTTTTTTAAATGTAATCGAAAGAAGAAATATGTGTAAAATGTATCCCAACAACAAAAACTCCCGGGCAAAGCCGGGCAGGGTCGGCTAGTCTGTTACCATCAACACTCTAAAAATCAACGTCCCCGCCTTTTGGTAACTTGAAGTATCGAACGCAGAGCCCTGGGAGCATCTCCCGTCGCCGCGTGGCATTCACTGAGGGTTTCTCCAGTCGCCGACGCTGCTGGGGGTTCCCCAGGGAAAGGCCTCTTGAGCGTCGGTTAATCGGCGGCGGGTGCCGCGAGCGCCAGGCTCCTCTCCCTAGTTCCCTCCCTTTACTTTCTGCAATCCTTCCTCAAGCCCAAGGCGACCAAGTGGAGTTAGGGAGCGCGTTGGGACGTGACGAGGACACCTTTGTCCTCACGAAGGGGATGGTGTTTCGATTGGACTTCAGTGAAATATCTGTGTTAACCATCGAAGTCGTTGAGAAAATAGTGTTAATCATAATACTTTAATTATCTGGAACAATTGGAACTGGAACAGGTCCGAATAGTTAAATATTTGGACAGTGTGATTTGTCGGAAAATGTTATGAGTAAAGCAAAATGACGAAAAATTATAATAAAGTGGAGGGAAAAGCAAAAGCATACCATATACAACTAGAAAAACAAACTTAATAATATATTAGGTCTTAAATGGTTGTAGTTAGCTCAGTACGGTAATGAAAATCTAAAATTAAAATAATTTTTTTTATATCTCATCCATCCAAATAGTTGGCGATTCGGATGATTGGAATTCGGATAGTTGATTTGTATTGTTCTCCAAACAATCAACAATTCTAAAAGCGGCTATAAGAAATAAAAATTGTATGCAAGGAAACTTATTTCTGACGAAATGAGGTCTCTTTTAATCCTCTTGAAAGGGGGTGTTCTCAGAATAGTGATCTGAGAAACAGATTTGAGCCTGGTAATGTAAAATTATCGGCGATGGCAGTATGGTCTGTACTGATTGAGTAAATTCATATAATTGCTTAAAGAGTAACGTAAATAATTCGAATAAAGATCAGTCCCCATAATATGAAAATGGATGCACTCCATAGCTGCTAGAAATATCACGAGTTTTATTGCCATGAATGCGAAGATGCAAGATTCAAATAAAATGATTAATGGAGTCTGTAGCATGTTTCGTGAAGCAAGAAAGTCCACTCGCGTATCATAAGAGCGATGAAGATACTCCTGAGGCAGAAGCTAGTGAGCAGCTAAGCAGCATGAAAACACCTCTCACTCAGCCTCGCGAGGGACTGACAACGCGGAGAGTTGTTTGGCGTCCGCTCTTTCACATACCATGTGCTCCATCGAGACTACTCTTTCTCTTAATTCATTAACCATTCGTTGTCCATGTTACGACATCCTTTGACCAACTCTTAGTTCGCTGGCCATGAATATTTTCATTCAACATATCATAATTAATCTGTTATCTGGTGATTAGGTTCACCGCAATTTAAGAGATTGCTGTATGTTTGTGAATTCCAGAATTGGAAACTACCGATCCACAATCAAGTACTTCTTAAAGGGATTCGCCTCATAAGGATTCTAGTCTCTATGAGATCACCTCTGGGGTCTGTGGGTCTCGCAAGTTGAATGTCAATAGTACACTGGGCCCAGAGGTGAACGCGGTGGCGCTTCAATGCTTTAAGTTCATGGACCCGAGTTCGAATCTCGGTCCCGCCTCCCATTTTCTTTCAACATAATATAATTAAAACCGGCGAGGTTCACCGCAATTTATGAGATTGCTGCATACTACAATGTGTCATTTTATTTAAGCGTAGCTCTTAGTTGCTGTGACCAATGTTACTCATCTTGCAACAGGCAGACTTTGAATTTCAAGGAAATTGGTGGGGTCTCATCAAGAAACCTTGCATTCCGTTTGCCTTGAATATAATACAGATACATTTAGAACAATAATAAAATCTCCGGATTATATACAAATCATTTATCTATATACACATCATAACCTGGCAGCCAAAATACTAACTTAGGCAAATATCTGAACGGCAGTCAACTGGCGACGGATATGATGTGAGGTTATGAAAAATTTATAGTGTCCATCAATCACAATACACAATACTAAACACAGGATGATAAAAAAACATAGGGTTAGACAATGTGATTTCTGAATTTTTATTGAATAACCTCGAAAGAAAAATACAGAGCTCCATTTCTTATTGTATTATAAGTTATCTCTTGTGAAATCGTAGGGAGTGTAGTGACTTTTACACTATATATAAGTAAACATGCACAATATACGCTTTCAGTTAGTAAAACGATACGACCGACTCTTGTTTAAACATGGAACATTTTTATACTGGACTATATTGCTTGCCGGGCTGTCATTTCCAATTTCATCACGTTTTATATTATCGGAACGAATGACAGAGCTTGTCATATTTTGTTTATAGTCCACGTGCCATTAAATATCATTGCATATTTATCGACAGGAATATCGCCGTTGAAAGTGTCACTGATTGCTGTGTAATATTGATAGCGCGTGATCATGTTGGATGCATTCAGAATATTACTTATTGATACAGAATTGCTGTCAAGAGTGTCGATGTGTTTGCTACAAAGGGGTGTGAAAAGGTTTTTTTGAAAACCTTGTATTAAACAAGTATACACTTTCGATAAAATATTTTTTTTTAAATAAGAAGTTATGAGAAGGAATATAATTTAAATCAGTAAAATTTTAACTCAATTATTATACATTATTTGCTTAATATACTATTATAAAGACATAAACTCCAAAAACTAAAGTATTTATATTCAAACACCAAAGGTCTCATTTCTTTTCTCTAAACTGAAACTAAATTCTATATTACTAATGTTGGTACTACATGCTTACCTTGACATTTGTACTTTATTTTATGACCACTATTAAAGAAATTATTAAATTGATCATTATCATTCGTTACCGGGAGAACAAATAATGAATATTGATATACATAAAAAATATTATTATTGACATAAACTCACCTTTACTACTCTGAGTGCAAATTGTTACAATGTAAGAATTGTTGTGGATTATATGTAAATTCAATATTAACTTTATATTATTTATTATCTGCATAAGATAATAAACTGAAACCTTCTTCGCGAAAATACCGTTCCCGTCTATCGCGAATTCTTAGTGCTGAGAAGAGTTCTCTGGGTTTCTTCTAATTGATTTCTGAATATCGTAGTTGCATAGATGTTTGCTTCTAACGGTATAGCAATAATATTTGCTCCCAAGTCTCATATTCACTTATGTGCGAACATACTTGAGTTACAAAATTATCAATTCTTTCTACGCCATAAGTACTTTTTTCACATTAATGAATTAAAACAGATAATGACATTTTCGAACATATTTCCAAACATATTTTCTTGTGTATTTTCACCCTTAATTTTTATTTATCTCTTGATGGTTATTTTTTCGTCTTTAATTTGTAAATTGTAATAAAATGTAATAATGATATGTTTACTAAATATTCGGTAATATATTAAAAGGAATAATATAATTAATTTAAACATTTTGGTAGTAGAAGCAGATGAGTGGTGCCATATCATATACCCAAACAAAACTTAATATGAATTATACACTAGTATAGTTGATAATGTAATTTATTTTAATATAATTATTAGTCATATATGTTTGATTCATCGACGTTTCGGTTCTTGCCAATGAGAACCCTTATCAAGATGTGTTCTAGATAAAACAAATATATGTATCAGTCGTAACAACAGTTCAGTTAATGGAAGAATAATAAAACTAATAACATCCAATAAAGGAATCTAATAATGAAACTAGTATACATCGTACATGCTTGCAGAGGTCCATACACATAATTATTCAATCATTAAGAACTGTTAAAACAACTTCATACCATAAAACACACTCAATATTTCGGGAACATATTTATATCCAAGTTCCTAGGTCAAACACTCTTAACACACTGACATCCTGCAGGTGGCATGCAGGAAACCACTAAACTACCAAAATATTTTCCTGAAATATTGTTTATTTTTATTGTATGACATGGTTTTAATTATTGAATCAGAGAAATGAAGGATCCGAAAGATGAAGTGGGAGAGATCGTAGGTCACTCACGAGGAAACTCGAAAGAGCAACATAGTAATCTGGATTTACAACGAAGGGTAGAACGTGAGAAATTCAATTCCCTTGCGATTACCATGTGAAGTGTAAGGTCAGGCAGAATGTGTGCTATTGCAAGGTTACAGTCTCCGTAGGGTAAGTGTGGATTATTTCACTTGTCCTAAGGTCCCCGACGGATTTTGTGTACCGTACGACGTTGAATGGGCGCTAGCGTTCTGGAGCGCGAAATGGTAGATATTACTCGTAATACGCAAGCCCCATATGGTGCAATATTGAGCTCGTGACGTCGATCCCGATAATTAAAGGGATTGTTTTCAATGTATCAGTTCCTTAGATACAGACAAAAATGCGCTTTGTGTTATTATTTTTAATTTAATTTTAATAGTAGTGTTATATTGAGTATAGAAATAAAGTTACACAGTTGATAAATCAGGCATCTAAGTGAAAATGTGCCGAAGGAAACACGTATAACAGATTGAACGCTATACTTAATTATGAAAATAACGACAGAAAACAATAGATAACTTGTTTAATGTTGCAAATAATTGTGCTTGAAAAGATAAATTTATTCAAATTAAAATTTTTCCCTTTGAAACTATTGTGCTTAATAACTAAAATTTGCTGAATGTCGAAATAACTTCTGTGATTTCAAAAAAATGCTCCAAAAACGCCCTACATTTTAGTCTTGCAACTATGTATACACCCAAGCAATTTTGGCCCTCATAGCAATTAAACTATCAATTGAATACCACAGGCGTTTGCATTTTTCGCGGAAAAACAAAAAAAAAGTATTAAGAACGTTTTCCATTTACATGCCTCAATTACAAATATTATGTTCCTCCAATTTTATTAAATTTTACAAACTGTGGTTTTAAAATCTAATAAGTTGTGCTGTTAAAAAATAAAATAATAGCTTTTCCCTCCATCACATCTATTTTTAAGTTAAGAACACATTCAGTAGTGCTATTCAAACTCTGACAAAAAAAGTTATTCTTTCACAGAATAATGTATTTATCGTGAAATATTGAATATCCATAGCGATTAATCCGGACGAAATCTGACGCTTTAATGAGTATGCGTGTAAAAATTTGATCTGACACAGCATGTTTACATTTGCTACTCCGTGTGTACATGTGTCGTGATTAGTGCACCCAAATTTATTCCATGGAAGCCTCGCATGTATCATGTTCCGAGACACACGCTATGCTGTGTTCGTCCTTCTTATTTAATGAAACATGAAGCCAGACAGTACACATATGCATGATTACTAGTCGTTCTCAAGTTCCATATATTGAAATAATTTATATCTCATAGTTACTGAGACAAAAATATATTTCAGATAAAGACATTTAGTGAAGTTATTTTTTCGGTTTGTACCTGTTCATCACAAAGACGGCACAGGGTGATAAGTTCTCGACGAACACAACGTGCATATAAATAGAACACATATATAATTGAATTCATTATCAACAATGCAAGAGGACACGATGCCTATTTGTCTTAATGGTTACGTTGGACTGTAACATTATTTCACGTTAGAGGTAGCTTACGTGCTAATTGAAGTTTAGAGTCATTAAGAACAAACAACTCGTAATAACAGAACGTGTGTATATTGTGGTATAAAATAAATTAACTTTCCTTTTATGCAAATTGTATAGGATGATTTAACGATTTAATGAGGTCATTACCATTAAAATGTGATTACGTTTGGTATAATATATACTTAATTAAAATATTCTTTGTTTTCAGGTGGGTCTTCAAAACCTTTTAGTGTTTCAAATGATTCCTAATAAGTGAGTTAAAGATTAGTAATTTGTTGATTAGAGTTTATTGTTTCAACCACACTATATACAACTTTGATATGCCCTTTTGTCACTCTTTGAATGAAAGACAATTTGAGTGACAGGTGTGGAAGTGTCTCGGTTAGCCTGTTAATAATCAACCTGTGCATGTATAGTTTGTGTAAAAAAAAGTTTTATTCCACTTATTTTTCACTTGAACATGTTTTAGAACAACTTACAACACATTATTTACACATAGAAAAAACCCGTGTCTTAGCTACGTTTGACATTGGGGTACAAGTGGACTATTAGATGACTGTACATGAAACATAGTCGTGTAGAGAGTGAGTACTATTACAATTTTGTAAAATTTGAAGAGATAAATAAACCATTAAAACATGATTATGGGATTTCAACACACATTAAATTATACAATATGATTTTTCAAATTAAACGAGACGAGAGTGCAACAAAAGTTAGACCTGTTTATGCAAGGGATAATAACACTATTTAAAGGTATATATA
>NNCF01126148.1:1873440-1964946 GCA_002313205.1 Laupala kohalensis | reverse complement strand
TATGTATATATATATCCATTTTTTTAGATTTTTAATTTTTTTTCTCAAAGTATTACACTTCTCGAAAATAATTAAAGAATCAATTAAAATCAAATTTTAATTAGGTCGCAAACCATCTTTTTCTACAGAATACTAGTATTTCATTTCGTTACTGTTTTCCTATGTCACATTATATTAGGAATGTTAGGTTTGTAAGAAGTAATTTATGGTTAGGTAATCAATTGTAAGAAGTAATAATGAGTTTAAAGAGTTTGAAATAAGTCTCGTCACTGTCATTTGCTTAGTGGACCTTTCCGTTTACACAGGTCAACTACCCAGGCCTCTCATTTTCAGCTCCTATCAAACAAGAGTAATTCAGAGTACGGGTGTGGACGAGCAAAAATCTCTGGCAACGGTGGAAGTCACGTTCGTAGAAGAAAATATACTCGTTATCCGGCTTTACTTTCATCTGCCGATCACGCTGCGTCGTTCGTCGAATTTGAACTCTCATTTTTCGACCTCGCTCGATCCCTTCCGGCCATCAGAGCGTGCAATACTCGTTTCGTTCTCTCTGATGATTTGACCCCGCCTCGGGATCCTGGTAAGCCTATTCTGGCGATATCAACCTCTTATATGATTCTCTGTTATATCGAGCTCTCTCCTTGTAAGTTTCGTTGCTTAAGATTAATTTTTTGCTGTATAATTCTCACCACTACTGAATATAACCATTTAATTTCTTTATTCATTAATCTATGATATTTTTCCGAAATTAATCACATTTANTATATATATATATATCTTACTAGATTTATTTTTGGGAAGACTTTTTCGAAACATTAGCTCATCATTTGGATATAATATACCATTAATATATAAAATGATACCTTTAAGATGCTCAATATTTATAACATTATATTTTGAAGATGTTTTATTTGCAATTGACTGTTTTTATGTTTTGTTATATGACCCCCGATAAGTTGTTTACTCCTGGAATATCTTACTCTATAACTCCTGGAATATCCGTTGAAATTTTTTTTACCGTTGATCCATTTCAGTTTGACTTACGCTTTCACTCGCAATTGTATTTCACTTGATAATGGTACCAATGGGTACCGAAACGTCCTGAGTTTTTAAAAAAATTTCCAAAGTGTATTGTTCTTGTTCGATGTTTTTCCACTGAATTCGAAAAAATAAATTATTGTCCACTAAAAAGGGTCGTTAATTATTTACTTTAATTATAATCATAGTTTATGCTTTGTCTGGAAATAGTTTTATAGGAATACAGAGAAAAGTTCTTTGTTTACTTAATTCCATAATGTTCTCGTAACTGTGACTTCTCTACTTTTGTATAAAAAGAAGAATTGCGAAAAACGTGCTCTAGCTACAGAACAATCACCTCGCAAAAGAATTGGAAGTCCTTCGGCTGTCGACGTTTGTCAACTGCCCTCGAGTACATTTTGTCGGTCACTTTTGAACAGCGTTCCACCCGCAAGCACTCCTAGTTTATTAACTTCATATATCACCTCTTGGCAAATGAAGAATGATTCTCGACCGGGACAAGGCAAACCTCTCTGCCTTTCATGCTCTGACGGAATAACAATAATAAAGATTTATATCAAAGGTACGTGCGACTTTTCCTATTTTCTCTTGTTTTAAGTGAATCTCGTGTATTATTATTCTTTTATTCCGTACTTTATATTTTCCTTCTACTCTCAGACGTACGTTTTGCACAGTACTTAAACATTTAGACGAGTAAAAATATAATTTATTTTACGTACATTCCAAGAACTTTAACCTTTGACGTAATATATGGAATATTTAGCCAATAAACATCATTTAATGTACTAAAAGCCAGATCAAAATCGTGTAATAAAATACTTGGATATTAATCTTCTTAAAAATTCCCAAAAGCTTTGGAAGTGTTAGATAATGTGAATGTCTCAATTATATTTCATTTTCCAAATACGTTTTTGTCTTTCTCCGTGTTTTATGTCACTTTTGAAGAAAACTTATACTACTCTTCATTTATCATTACTATGTATAAAAACTCAAACAGTAGTGTAATAATTTTTAATAGGTAAAATTATTCATGTACATGCTTTCCAATGCCGTATTATCTATTAAATAACTATTAGCATCTATACATAAAGGGAATTCGTCTATTAGCAGCCTGACAACGTCCCCATCTCAGAAATAACCACTAATTTCAGGTCTGTTTTTCTACTAATTTCATTTCATTACCCTCTTCCTGTTTCTACTTCGTTCTATTTGCTTTCACTCTTGTCGTTTGTCTCATTTGAATCTTGGAATTCCAACCTCTTCGCCTAATATCTCCTTACTTCGGACGGTATATTTACCATAACCTCTCTCAACTACGTTTGTTTTATGTCTCCGTACATCGTCATCTGTAACTCTTTCTTCTCAACGGTCTACACTCATCTTTGTACAACCTTCTCTTATCCATTCCCAGTCCTTGCGGCCATAGAAATCACAGTGCGTGGTGCCTGGCACGTCGTTCCGCGAGCGCGTCGTGTTCTAAATGAAGATTGATCACTTTCATTCCGCGTCTGCTCTGCGGGCGTGTCCGTCACTACTTGCGTACGCTAGTCGTACGCTCTTGCGTGTCGCGTCCACTGATTACGTGCCCCAAACTACGCGCGCCTTGAGTCAGCGTGGGTGCTACGTCTTTATTCCACGCACGTTGGGTATGTTATTTCGCTTACTGCTCCAGAGTTCTCATATTTCTGCCATGGATTAGAGACATATAGTTAAAATAAAAGCACGATGAAAAGACATAAATGAACTAAATTTTTATCATTTTATTTTTTAACCTACCACTATAGGAAGTAATTTCTTTTGATATCTATAATTTACACGTTTTAAGGATTGAAAAGATCCATGAAAATGTACTTTTCGGGTATTACTCCAGTCATTCAGTGTTCAAAAAGCGGTGAAACGTAAATTAACGTGATATAAAAGAGCTCTATTCCCCTCAAGGCAACCAAATGTGTAAAAGACATATTTGAAAAACTAAGCGGGAATCTAAGCATTAACAGAACGAATGACGATCACAATAAGTAATATTTCATTTACCTATCTATAATATGGTTTATTTACAAATTCAATACCTTACAATGGGTTAACTATTTACCTGACAAAAATTCGCAAAGAAATTGGTCATAGGAAATTGTGTCTAGATTCTTGCTGTTATAAGTATTTTTTGAAATATTTTAATTTAAAAAATGTGTGTTTGCTGTAACCAGCAAACAGATAAAAAACATATTGTAGCAATTCCACGTTTTTGTATACTTCCCATTATTTTCTAATTGGAAGAGACAAAAATCGTAATCAGCATCTTAAAACACATAAAGGAGCAAAGTTTCAATTTTCCCACAACTTTGATATAAAAATTTCCATAATGCTGGGTATCAATTCAACGCCGTCTACCGGACCTGTACTTCGTCTGACAAAAAAGCAATGGGTACAAGTTTTAGTAAATTTTGTCGTGTTTACTTTTACTAATAAGTATTTTCTTTGTATAGTGCCCAGTCTTCAAAAAATAAGTAAAAAACCAAAAAAGGACTAGAGTGTTTTCGGATTTTTTTGTTTTTGTTTTCCTTGATCTTCTAGAAGCGAGTTCTTAAAACCCATCAAGAGCAAAACATTACCACTTATCCAAAACTTTACGAGTAGAAAATTCCTAATGACTGGACTATGTACATATAAAAACAAAGTTAAAAAAAATTAAAAAAAAACATTTTATGAATACGAAAAAATTGATTGCTGATTGTAACGGTCATTAATTCTGTTAATGCTTAAATTTGTACTTAGTTTATGACATTACTTCCGGTTTATGTTCGTCTTGAGGGGAATAGAACGCTTTTACATCACGTTTATTTGCGTGAAGTATTTTTGCTGTGGTCCATCAAAGAGAGAAAAAAAAAGTATTTTCCAGTCCTGAAAATGTTACTCTACTTACCTATAAGCCTTGAAATTAATGGGTAAGCCGTGTTGCACTAAATCTTGTTGTTATTGTTTGGTCCAGTAGCCTTACTCCTCTCGAGGCGGAATGACGTATTGTCTGTGAGTACGTCGTAAAGAGACTGGTCCTCCGCCAGGTTGTTTGCCCGCTGGAGAAGCATTAAACCATAAAACGGACGCTTCGAGGAAATAAATAAACCTAGCACAACCTGCATCACCTTTGCATTCAGGTCCTGACCTCTCCACTAACATTCACTTTGATAGCCAAACATCAAAATCTTCCCATTTTTCGAAATTTAAATATTTTGAAAAAAAACTGCTTATACAACATTAAATAAATTCATTTCCCTGATGCATCCAGATTTTTTTGCGTTGTATCAGACGTAAATTTGGACTATATTTTTATTTAATATTTGTACCATAGGAAACACTATATCACTAAGATTCATTAAAATTTTATTCATATCATCAATATGCGTATAAAAAAATCATTGAACCCTTATAAAGTTATATACCTTTAACTGAAATTTTATAGATTTTTTCCGTAAAATAAAATCATTTCCCCTTTTTATTTTCTCCTTAATTTCTAAATAAGATACTGGGTATGTTTCTGATCCTAGAATTTATTGAATTTTTCTGAGCTAAACGAATTAGATAGAATTTACGTGAATAATTTATATCAACAAATTTTATTTATTTGACATTTTAATGAATTAGTTTGATTAAATAAAAATATTGTGTGTGGTTAAATAATTTACTGTTTTGTTGAATCACTAAAAACCTAAAACGTGGTAGTAAACAATTTATTATTATCATCATTTATAAAACAAAAATGATATTCCACACATTTCTGACCTTCTGAGTGGCCGGTTCTTTTTTAATTTCACATCAATTAAGTAGAACGTTTTTTCAATCAAACTGTCCTCATAAAAAATTCATTAATGAAATTTATCAACTTAAATTTTAAATCACCAAGAATGAATAAGTTATGACTGATTTGTTGGGGCTTATGTAAATCAAACTTTGAGTGAATTCAAGCAATGTGCAAGCTTTGAAGCACGCTATATCAGCCTAGTTATCGAACCCTGGGCTGAAGTACGTGTGGTACATGACAGAATTCCCAGCGATGCCGTGCTGCGCGGGCAAATTGTTTTAAAAATACCTGTGTCAGCGGCGACGAGAGCGGTGTTGTCGGCAGGGGCTACGAGACTTACGTGCACGGAGCAAACAATGGAGTGTCGCATGGGTGCCGCTCTGGAACATGGCAGTGGAGCACCGGGGCGGACGGATAGGCGGACGAGTGAACGGATGGACGCCAGCTCTGCCACCCTGAACTAGAGGGGTAGGTCGGTGAGGGTGGACAATGTTTGCGAATTAATCTTTCATTGTGTGCGTGTCTCTGTAGATGCTTGTTATAGGGTATGTCAGCAGGTGAATTTCACTGTTTTACAATGAGGTATATGTAAATACTACTAGTTCTCCGACATCGTATCACCGTATGGATGAAGTTTTGTACATATTTTCGAACATTATGTACATATTTACATTGGTTCAGATGCATTTAGAGTGTTGAAATGAAACGAAAACAAATCATTTCATTATATTGATTATCCAGAATTGTTACTCTATTAACAAATAATAGTGTTTTATTCATTTTCGAAACGAATATTATAGATTTTTAAATTTTATCAAAATGGGTTATTTATTTACAGATTAATAAGAGTTTAAAATTATTCTTAAAATTTATGCATTGAATTTAAATTATTCTCGAAACGCCCTAGAAACTTTTAATTTTCTACGTTAAGCGCAAAAAAGTCTTCGCATTAACACATCACATAAACCCTTTTAGTGTATGTTTTAGCTGATACCAATTACATTATTTGTATAAAGAAATATTTTCAGAACGTTTGTATAATATTTGTACACTCCATAACACTATGACGATTCTTTTCGTGGTTGCAAAGAAGCTACTGTACTTAGAGGCTCTATAAAGAAATTTTACATAAATTCTGCACATTCTTTACAATTCCTTCGAATCTCTATATGACGTAATATAGAGCTGAAGAGTGAGATGTTTGTGTATCGTACACATCACGCTAAACTTGATGTATGAGAATAAATAGTCTCATCAAAAGCTAGAACCAAGAGGAGACAAGGGCAAATGATTGACCGGCAGTACATGAATAGATTTTTCTCCCATTTCAATTAAATTAGGAATTTAATTTGCCTAATTACTTCCTCGCAAATTTTAGTGGTTTACAGTAAAATGATCGTAATAGATGTAATTTGAACTCCTGAATATTTTTCGTATTAGACTTCTGATTTTCATTTCACATATGTTTATATGGGCTGATGTATTTGTACACAACATTTATATGGTTTTTCTACCCTCTAGCTACTTTTTTTCATAGGAACCTTTAAGAATTAAATTATTTATAATTACTTAGAACAGGATCTCTTATGTCACTATACTATTGACCCATTAATAATAATGTAAATATTATTGAAAGAAAACTAATAAGTGTCACTTCGGTTCTATCATGTCTACTCAATTCAAAGAAGCTGAGTAACAAATGCAGTTCTAAAGTTTGTATAAAAGTGTAAAACAGTGTAATATATTTTTGTTTTGAATTTCATTTTCATACTTTCCCGCGTGGATTTAATTGCAGTATTCTATCAAAGATCTTTTTACAGTTATCTTGTAAAATAAATTTTGGAGAGTCAGTTGCACAGAAAAACTTTTTTCTGGAGCTCTATCTGCCTGAAATCTACCATATGTACTACTCATATAAATAAGGATGTAAAATTCGAGAAGAAACCTCACAATATACGTAGAATCTATGTTGTTAAACAAATTAATTGTAGTAGATTTTAATATATTGCGAATATTCACAACTAAATTTGTATAAAAAATATCTTTGATAAAGCATTGAAAAACTATACAGCAAGTGGTTAAGATCCTATGCGACTCAAAAGTGTGTCAATAATATATTATTATAATTGCAGAATAAATAAGAATGAATTTATTGTGATTGTGGCGAGAATGAAGAAAGACCAGTGCACATTTTATGGGATTGTGTGATCTTTGGAACAGAGTGAGCAGAGTATATGAAAAATGTGTAGAGAGAAATATATTTTGAACTTAAAGGATTTTCGACAACTGATTAACAAACAATGGAAATAAAATATACTGGAAGAGTACATCACATCCATTGGACATTTACGAATGGCTTTGCAGTGGGATTAGGGAGAGAAATAACAAGACATCGAAGATACGCACGTCTCCTCATGGCGGGGACGGTACATGCGCAATGCGGTCAATTGGTGATGTGAATTACTTAAAATGTTAAAAGAAAACAGGACCCTGTATTGCGATTGCTATAGAGGCAGGATGACCTAATGGTCAGGAAATAATATGAAAGGAAAAATTGCTGATTGATATAAAATGTATGTCCTATTAAACCCTTGTGCGACTGTAGAGTTACAATATACCAACAGGTGTACCTTTTATTATGAAATAAGGTAGTACCAAAGAGTCAGGCAAAGAATTTTTAATTTTAATTTTCTTTCAAATGAATGTTAAAATGTGTTATTCTAGCGATGTGATTGGGAGAATATAGAAGCTTTGTGACGTTATAAGTGTACATTTTGAGCGTTTCATTTTGGACATAACGTCGAGAAACCATTGTTCACGAAACTAAAATTAAAGAACAGTTATTTATTGATAGCAATTCCTAAATTTTCCATCCGAAAATTGAAGAAAATTTATTAGTCCGGTTAAGGAAGTCACCGAATTATGCTTGTAAAAATATTCCAAAATATATTATTACAGTATTGATGCTTAAAACATTACGAACATCTATAACATGAAAGTTAGTAAATTTGGAATTGTACTGCTAGTATACAGTTTTAGACTGAGATCGATAGCACACATACATGACGGTGATCAAATCATGTTATGTCTTAGTAAGAAATAGTGATAAACAACGAAGCAGATAGAACGAGTATGGGAGAAAAATAAAGGGTAGCGCCTGTATGATAATGAATTTTGGAAGGAAAAGTAGGGAGATAAAATAAAAGGATAAGAAAATATGTAGAAAGAGTGACCGTGTAAGAGAGCAAGGAAACATTTACGTTGCATAAAAAATAAAAAAAAGAAGACAGAGACCATCGAGTGGGGACGAGTTGGTGAAAGTTCTACGGGTGACGAAGTTGCGAGAGCCAAGCAAAGCTGAGCTTAAGAACAATTTCACAACCCTCCTTCCAAACTCACCATCCCCTTTCTTCTTTTTTTTGCAAACCCCTATTCTCTCCTACCCTTTATTTTTCTCCACTCTACTTGAGCGCCTTGGAATTTAAGGTCGGACACAAAAACGCGGAACGACGGAGGGTTGGTAACGGGAGACATGGGGATGAGGGTTGAGGGATGTAGAAGAGAAAATATTGAAAGTTTTCCGTCGAGGGGGTAGTTTTAGGGAGGTCCTCCATATACCATTAAGGTGAAAAAGACAGCGTTTAGTGACCTGCCAACTTATCTCCGCGGGTTGTGTGTAATTTGCTTTTGCCTGGGACGCAAAAACGTAACGACACGATAGTAAGCTAAGTGAGAAAATTTCAGGGAGAAATGTAGAAAGAATAAATGAGAAAAGAATACGTTGTCATGTAGTCGGAAATCAGCTGATTATCGTATACATCTGCAGTTCAGCGCAGATATTCGCCTTAAACTAAGATTTGTAATAACATCGAATGAAGTACATATCACACAGAACAAAAATGTGATTAATATATTAAAACTTTCGTAAACTGCTTCAAATCAACTTTCCAATGATGAGGCTGTATAAATAATTTTAAAATTATTATTTTAACATGTAATGTTTTTGTTTAATTACAGAAGGATTAAATTAATCTGATTGTTTTAAAACACTGACACTAGATTGGTGTGTTATTGCGCTAACATATCTGCGACTAGTACTAGTCACATCTGACCAAAATGTAATGAAAAAAGTGATTGAGTATTTTTATTGTATGTATTTAATATAGATTAATTATGATGATAAATTAATTGAATAATTGTTTGTATACATTTTTTATAAATACATCCATTCTCATTTGATAGAAATTCTTTGTATTTTTTGTCAAATTATCGTGTACATAAATACATTATATTGGTTTGACAAAAAAAGGCGGTTATGAATAAAAATTCGTAACTGACATTTTTCTTCGTGCTCTTCTTTGTTTTTGCTGTGAGACTTCGTTTATTTTATTCCTTTGTTTTTGGAAAGTATTAACGAATAATTGATTTTTTGTATATATTTCAAGTCGCCAAGGGTTTCATATTTCGTGAGTAGATAAACAATGTGGATATTTGTAAATGTTATGTAAAAACTAGTTTATTTCTGGATGTTTTTTTTAAAACACTGTATTCAAAGCACGTAGAGCTTAAGTAAGTGTAGTGAAATATGCTCTGTAGCGGGGGCAGTGCATGCCTGAACGGAGCGTCGATCCCTGTGCATCGCAGATAAGACCAACCTCGCACTCTCACCTGACACCCACCCGATACCACACGCTTCCTAAAGTGGGGTGTGGAGGGATATGGGGTTGGCGACACGGCCTGGGTCGAAGAGAACCGAAGGGAAGTTTAATTATTTGTCATGCCGGCAAGAAGTAAATTAGCTCAAACTTCGTAACCACTCGCTCTCCTCTCTCCAAAGTGAGATTCTAAGCTGCTGCTGTATGCTCTCCGCACATTGCTTTTCGGCAAGACACCCCCTCCCTCTCTCTCCCTTCACTACCCACACCACCCACCATAGTGTTGTGCGGAGGAATTTGCGAATCGAGCTCTACGGACTTCTTTCTGAACGGCAGGGTGTTGCGCGCATCGAAATTTCTTCTAAAGCTAAGACGAATTTCTTCTTTATGTGATTTGAAGCGTTCACATGAATATACACACGGAGGTATTATAGCATAACGTGAAGTATATTTGAGAATGACGTCTTTATAAATTGATGCTGTCTTTATAAATTTATATAGGGTGACAAATAAAACCATTCAGGAATTGACTAGATTTAGTTAAAAATGTTGATACATAATTATAATTTTCTTGGAAGAAGTATTTAATCTCTTATATGCAACAACTATTTTACACTATTAATCCTATTTTAACTTCTAATTGTCGACAAAAGACGTCTGCGACCGATGAAAATGGCGACCATTAATCTATGAATCATTTTCTTTTCCTCTTTCTTAACCATTCTGTTTTTCTCCCTTCTTTCAGTTTGTGTCAATTTGTTTTCTCGCGTAAACAATTAATCGATTCGAAGAGTTGTCGAGATTCGAAGAGTAAGATTTTCAATAGTTGTTTAGCATAACTAATTATATTTGAAGAAGTAGATTTGAGTACTTTTCCTTCCATCCATCCATAGGTTTTACAAATTGTTCGTTCAAACTTGGTGTGTGTAAGGTGTCGATGTATCTGTAGTCTCTTCCTTGTGGTTTCATTCTAGAACTTGGAGACGAGTACTTCACTGAAGTTCCACCTTCTGCTTGTTTCTACTTTCCTCATTCTTATGAACTCTACTAGCTTATCCTTTCGTGGATATAGAGTCAGTATATTTGAAATCTTATGTTTTCGCAGAACTTTGCAGAACCTGAAGCAGAACGTATGTGAAGAGACAAAATGCTAAGGTTTTTTATTGCAGAATTGTCTCGAATACGCTGAATTAGATAAGGGAGACATGTGATACACACATACAAGTGCGGTGGTTCTTATGTTATTGTTTCTCATCAAATATATGTTTAAGGATATTTGCCATTCTTCCAGACAACAAAATAAATAATTTCAATAATATATTAGCAATAGCAATGAAATAATAAATAATTAGTTTATTGTAGTGAGTACTGAATAAGCACTTGTGAGTGAAGTGGAGATCTTGTTACATTTCGTTTCACAGTTATTCTTATCTTTTTCTAAAATCTACACATTCTGAATAGATTGTCTAAAAAAGAGAATAAAATGTTTCGAGAATTATTTCATTGGAATTCAATGTGTGAATTGCAATAACTTCACGAAACAATATAAAATGCATAATTTTATTTATTATTAGTCAAAAAATGTTTCATTATGAGTCCAGAAGTTGTTCGTCATCCAATAATGAAGTTTCTTTCTCGTAGCATTTGACCTGGAAGTGACTGCGAATTTGTTTCACTGATCTGTCATGCTCGGCTTTTGCTCACTGGTCTTTCTTCCGTTCCAAGAAATGTTGCCTTCTCGCTGTGACACACCCATCACCCGTCAACTGTCTCTGCCAGTCTTCCTTATTGCTCCCTCTCTCTTCCAGCCAGTCACCCTCCCACGCATCATCCCTTGGTCGACGGTATCTTCCCTCCTTTTTCCAAATTAACATTCCTTTCATCTGCCGACGCCCGTCGTTTAGCCTTTGGAATCCGGCCCGCTTTTCTTTGCTTCCTTCGTTTGTCTCCCTGGCGCTTTTTTTTATATTCGCAGAGTTGGCGAGTGTAATTAGAAATAATTTCTCGACATAATTCCTCGTTATTGCAGGCGTTAGCTAAGATGGAAGATCAGAATTTTCTTATAACTTCAGAAGTTTCTGTTCTTAAAGGAAAATAATTTTTTGTTGAGTCGGATAAAATATTTTGGAAATTGTGTTTAAAGGAAATTAAATAATTAGCATTCTATGATTCCAATATGACTTTGATGATAAACACTTTTTGACTGAACACAATTTCCACAATTGGAAGAGAAAACAATTCTTGTACTACCATTGGTTTGAATTTTTTTTTGTAATCTACATATTTCTCCATTAGAAAAACAAACTTATGTGTGACAAAATTTGTTTGTTCAGTAGCACATTAATCAGGAATAATTATTATGTTCTCCCATCACTGATTACATCTAACATCAAATTTATCTAACAAGAAAAAAATACTTTTGAATACTTTTTTCTTAATTGGCCATTACATTTCTTCGTCTTGTGATACCGAACTTAAATTAAACAATTGATATTAATTATTAGAGTGATGTAATTACTTGACAAATACAATGAGGTTCTATTTTTCTCCACAAATATGTTCTAGAATTGTTACAATTGAGAAAATACCTTCCTCTCCCTTCATATTCCCCTCCAGTTTTATTCGTCAGGTAACATTTTACCAAACCCAATACCATGCCGGTCGAAAATGTATAGTAAATGACCCCCCCCCCCGGTTATGATAAGTTTGACAGCGCTGCTCAAAAATATAGCATTAATTAAAATATGGGGAACAGAAAGAATAATGTATATGGATGTATGTAATCACCAAATTAGAATTATATTTACGTATATTTTAAGAATATAAAATTGTAGTAAATAACATATCAAGTATCCATAAAGAAACACATTCTTAAAGCAGACAGTAAAAACTATTAGCCAGTTAGATGTAGCAGTAGTTGCTTGAGTTTAAAAAAGGACTGTGATTTGATTGTATTGACACAAAATCATTATAGAATGAAACACTATTGTGTGGTTTTCGGAAAGATGTACGACATTTTCTCGTAAGCTGGAAACGAAAGAGTGATCAGTACACGGGTTCATGGTTTAGCAATCTACGCGCTTCTTCAAAACTCGATTTTCCCTCATTGAACGCTCTAGTGCGAGTCTTGTGAAAATCGAGGCGGCATCTCGTTGAGAAATAATTCGAGACCTATTTTCGCGAGTCGGAGGAAGACCTGGGAGATCGAATTTCGTGACCATGGGTCATTTTTCACGGGCGCAAGATAAAACGCGGGCAAATGAGGCACTTTCCTGCGCGAAAACTATCAATTCCACGCAATCTGCCTGGACAGCTTTCTCGGGAAGTTTACTCGTATTTTTCATTACGAAACAAATCGAGTCACTGATATTAAAACTCATTTTTCATCTCTTGGTCGCAGGGGAAAAGTTTGGAGCGTGGATGAAAGACTGTTCAGAAAAATAACAAGCGTATAAATGACTTTTCTTCACACCTTCGCAATATTAAAATTAAAAGAGAGGAATTTGACGCAGTGCACAATGTCTACGAAAAAAGATATAGTATTTTGGATTCTTTAATTTCTTCTTGTATTATTATATCACATTGTTGTACCAGATTAAATTTTCAGTGTTATAAGTCCTGCACAAATATATAGTTTTTTGGGGCCATTGGAAATTAATATTTTCAACATGAATGGGTTTTTTGTAGCTTTTTCCTCTTTACTAAAATATACCATATAGTCTGCGAAAATTAGCTATTTAAGTTAAACTTTATCTGTAACACAAGCATATGAAACAAGGGCCACTCATCAGTTCAACTTGTGTTATAAACACATGTCAGGCATACCACTTTGGTTGTAATTAGTTTCTTAAGTTTTGAGTATTTTGCAATGAAGAGAAATAACTATAACATGATAGTTTTTTTGTATATTTTATTTTAAAAGTTCAAACGGTTTCACCCGCTTTAACCTTCTCACTACGTTGCGATTGTCAAGTGGTTGGATGACCTCGATGTCACGTGTTGATGGAGCCTTTCTTCATGCTTCCTAGCGAACTTCTCAATTACTTGGGTGACCATTTCCACTTCAGGATGTGGTTATATTGAATGACACGCAAACAACCAAACTTTTTTTTCAATTATAGCACACGTGGCTGATATGGAAAGAGATGTGTTTGTCTTGAAAGAGAGAAAATAAATTCATTCCATTAAAAATAGTGATTATTATATTACTACCTCTAAAAGTAGCAAAATTTTAAACGTAGCAACTAAGTTTTGTGTGGTTAACAACCCGGAATGGTAATATGAAACAAAGTTAAAGTTAATTCTAAAGTCTTCATAATTTTATTTAATCGTTTTCTTGAAACATTTCGGTGTTTGCATGATACATTGTAATTTGGCGTGTAGACTAAAATTTTATTCTGTTCTTAGTTCATCAGATAAATGTGAAGTTACTGACAGCGATAAGACTGTAATGTTGATTCATCATTTTGTTGCAAACTGTAAATCATTAATCATTGTTTTCATAATACATAACTTAATCATAAATTAAATGTATTTAGACGAGTTCGTAACTGTTTTTTGACAGTTAATTACTTTGTTATTGAAACAACTTCTGGGAAAATATTGATTTAAATGTAATGTTAGTTATTTTATTTCTGTATTTAATATTTTTAATGTATTTAGAAACTTTTAATTTCGAAGGTATTTTACTGGTTCAAAGAAACATATTGACAGCAATTGAGAGTACCATTCATACCACCAACAATCGAATAAGATGTGATGCAAGTCTAGTTGCGAAATTCGTATCCTTGTTATCTTCTTATTCTTCTTGTTAGTAGCAATGATGGAAATACCAGCGTGTCGTGACGGCGAGCGAGGACAATAATGTGTCGTACCATGACACGTCATAGTCTAGAAGCACACTAGCGTGTCGTGAGCGTCAGATGCATATTGGTTTCATGCTTTTAATATGGTTAGAGACACACTATCGTGGAATGATGTGTCGTGGCGGGTCATAAGCCCCACCACCGCTCAGACGCGATCGGAGGTGAGTCCGAGATAAAACGTGTTACGATCGACACTCCGCTGCGGAGTGTTGTTGCGACTTCCCAGCAATGACCCGCATTTGGTTGGCCGAGACGACTCACGTGGGTCGTCACGGCTTGGGGTGAGAACGGAGAGATGGTTGACGGGAAGCGGTTACATGGTTCCAGTGAAATCCAGAGTCGTGTCAACTCGTTTATTTGTACTTAAGTAGTGGCTGGGGTGCGCAGAGCGGCTTCCCAATAGGAATGGACAAAGGCCATGACGTAGGCCTGTTCCTCAGTTCGTGGTGACTTTAGGTGAAGTGCAGTCGTTGGGGTCCCGGGGTTGCAACGCTACGCAGCTTCTGGCTCTAGGGTGTCGGTGGACAGAGGAGGTCGCTGTGATGTCACATAAGGGCAACGCCCCACAGTGACCGATTCCTTCCGACTCGACGCTCAATTGTCTCCCAAATATTTATAATTTGATCCCTACGTCCCTACTATGTCTCAGCGGCCTCAATGCCGTCGTCGACTGGTGTCTTCACGACAGTGAGTTTCTAGCCAAATTATTGTGTGGGCGTTGTGCTGTGGGAACCTACCCGTGAAGTTTCCGATTGATTCAGTTACAAAGTTCTTTCCCTCTTTGCTTTTTCCTTCCTGTTTTAACTCTTTTCTCTTCTTAATTAATTTTTATTGTCAGCTCCGCTTCATTAAACATTGGTTGCGAGACAGTTGGATCTCCGGACATGGGAAGTGCTTCATGGTACTCCTTTGGGTCTGCACTTTGTGAGACAGGTGCAAATTCCAATGCAATCAACTTTAACGTCTGGGAGCGAGAGTTGTGGTGTATAAAACGACTTGGATATAATAAATGGCAAAAGACAGGTTGTAAGTGAATAAGTATGATGGAGTGATGTTGAGTCTTTAAAGTCAATTATTTTAACTTAACAAATGTGCGAAGATTTTATAACCTTGACCATTCTCATTTTTTGTTTTACTACTTCAATAAAGCGTATGTTGTTTTTTAATTATTTATCGAGGAAAATTTATCTGTTGTGCTCAATAAGGGAGTATGCACTCGTAGTAGTATATATGTATCCCAACTATGATGTAATATGAATAATCTCGTAACATGTGAATGACGTGGTTATAGTATTTTCCATAAGGCATGAGTATGAAAACAGAAATATCGAAGTGATGATCTACATGGAAAATAAATTGTGAGATAACAAAGCACTATGCAAGTAACTAATAACAAATATGTAACACTAAGAAATAAAGATCCATTTCTGGGAGTGAGAAAATTATTCTTACACGTGTGACTGTTATTCTGAGTTCAGTACACCAACGATATTTTTATGAACATGTGAATCTATTATGCAATGGGTCTGTCAGTAAGTGAACTGCCAAACCATGATATCTAATACCTCTAAAAGAGCAAAACAGATAGTAATTTGTAGTAGATCGAAGTCCGCGTAGACAGTTGCATCGAACTATTCATATTAAAAAAACAAAAACAAACAAGAATTAGTGCAGACGTACGTGAAGCGTCGAACAGGAGTAATGTAGCGGATTATTGTGTGAGACTGCGTGGCTTTAGGACCAGTATTATGTCGTTGTAATCCATTAGGGTGCGCGCGATACAGCGTTGGACGTCAGAGCTACTACCGCCCGCGACCTGGCGTGCATTACCTCACGCCTTGTTCTCGTATGCCGTGTCCAGTGTGCCACGGATGCGCGAGTAGGTAGAAACTATGTCACTTTGGGCCACTTCGTCGTTAGAGTATTCTTGAAATAGAATTAATGTTTTTTTAATTTTAGAGAGTAACTTTATCATTAGAGATGTGTTAAAGTAATTACTTTTTACTAAAATACGTGGAATACGGTAGACTGTTTTTTTTAAATATAACCAAACAGAGTGATTGATTTAGTTGCCACTTCTAATAATTTTAAATTTGTGAATCATTTCAGTCACGAATGTTCTAAAGAGACAATGATGATGAGGTGAATAATACTATGCCGTTTACAAAAGAGAGTATCAATCGATATCATATAATATTTATAGTATTTGCTGTATGATAAATTGTTTAAAATTTTCTAAAAGTGTGGGTAAGCATTTTATTTCACATTAAAAAATCAAAGTAGTGTATGTTTCAAACTTGGGTTTGACGTATTCAATGGAAATTGATTTTCGGTCTTGCTTAATCATAATTCGTTTCTAATTGTCATGAGTACGGATCGACATACATTAAAAATTGGAAAATATGAAATAAAGAAGTTCAATATCTTCACTTAAAATATGCGGTTAATGTCGAAAACATGCTCTAAAGTCCAAATAAATTAAATGAAAAATTCGAAATATACAATTAAAAACGTTACGCATGTATATATTTATTACTAAGAAAGTGCAAGTGTAAATGGAATAGGTTGAATAATATGTAATCATCGTTCATACAATGAAAGTCACATTTCAAACAAATTTTAAAAACTATGCATTTACACGCACTATTAAATTTAATTCAAATGGTCCCACGATGAGGAAAACGCTAGAAATTGATTACTCAACCAATTTTTATTTTTCAATTTATGCATAAAATACAAATATTTACATTATATATAGCGTCCGTTCTTGTATATATATTCCATTCACATATTTATTGAAGACTGTATATCGTTCACTGCTTTCACTCAATTTATTTCTATTCTTTGGATCAACGACATCAATCGTTAACATCTCTCGGATAAATTTCGCCCTTTCTGCACCGAACAAATGATGACACCGTAGTTCCACCGTCTCTTCTTCTTTTCCACGTATGTTCCACTACTCTTAATTCCAAACCTTTAGAGAATTTATATCCCGTTTTCCATCAAAATTTGTACACGTCGATATCCCAGATTATAACATTTTCTATTCTGTAAATCACTAATAAATTATTTGTAAGTCTTCCTTTTTTACCGTTACCACCACTATTAGTTATTTCGCAATCCTTTGTTACCACCAATTCGTATCACTTTTTTTTTGTCTCCCTCTAATATACCTTCTATAGAAAGTCAGCAGAAAATAAGCAAAACATGCATAATTTGAACCCTAGTCATAAATAACGCTAATTCTCCGTCTTCTCTTTTCTGTGTTCAACGCGCCTATGAAATATTCACTTCTCTTGTCGCGCACTCTGAGTCCTCACACAGTTCCTCAAACTTGAGACAATTGACTTCATGACCAGACACCTCCGCTGAGGATGAGCTATAACCACAGTTACAACTGATGTTGTGGGAGGCGAGAGTCATTTTAACTAAAGTTGGAGAATAGCTGAGGAGACGTGTTAAAGAGGAGATCCAGGTTGGAGTTGCACGGTGAAGGACGACGGACATGTTTATTTCCCTTCTTGCTGTGTTTATGGGCTTGATTTTCTTTTGATAGCAATCATCACTTTGTTCTTTGTACATTTACTTTTGTATCTTTTTATCTTTTAATAATATCAAGTTATCTGAAGGCCGGACTAGCGCTCCAAGTTAAACAAATCATTGATATCTATAATTGTTTTCTTTATTATTATTCTAATTGCTTTAAAACACAACATTATGAATTATAAAGATGAAAAATATTATTTAACTTCTATCAGTTTATATTAACTAAATTATAAATACAATACTTAAGAACTCGCTTTACTTGTTTGAAATGCACAAGATCATGTAAAAACATTGCAGCCGAGCGCAACGGTTTCGTGATTTATGCATCACACCTCGGAAAAAGTGAAATAAATTTTTATAGTATCCGGTGACATATAGATAAAAGTGATGTAAAAAATTCTTCGTACAATTTACTACAATATACAGTAAACTTGTATCACTTTTGTGCTTCAAAAGTTGGTCTTTATTTTGTTTTGTTTTTGATAATAAGGGTTGCCTCCATGAGGCGTAATGTATTACAATTATTTAATTTAAATGACCGGTGAGGCATATGTTTCGAGTTGAAATCACAATAAATAAATGTTTCTCTGTTAATTAATGCCGATTTAAGCTATTTTAGTGATTTAATTGTCCCTCGTTCGCCCACATTGTTTTACATTTTTCCCCTGAATCTGTTATATTTATTTGCTTTTGATTTTACGAGAATGTATGTATATTATTAACATTCCTTGTAACTACTTAGAACGTTGTCTTTGTTATTAAATATTACTTTGAGTTTCCGTAAGTATCAAGCGACAACGATTCTTTAGAATTCAATTATTCCTTCGGTACTTTTTGTGAGCATGGTGGATATTTTTTTCTAGGGATATTTATAAGTATTTTCATTTATATTGTTAATTCTACCGACAGTGGTGATCTAGAGTTAGAGTCTTTGCTTCAAACATGCAGTAAAATTCAAATCCCGCTCGGTCGAACTGAGGTTTTAAACTAGGGTTTCTGTCGTCACCTACTTCAGTTCGGTACTATACGTTTCCCAGTAACCCAACATATCACCTACGCGATTCCCTCTCCCAAGTCACGCTCAGGTGGAAGAGGATACCTAGTAGCCCGTACCTCGCCATTAGACATGAAATAAATAAATAAAAAATACCTAGTAAATATTAAAGGAAGTAAAATGTATTTTCTCCAATTTTCCTTTAAAGTAGAGTATAATGAAATCAGAGAGACTTTGAATAATTTATTAAGTTCAAGAATATTCATCGAATGTCTTGAAGGAAGTAAATTTCTCCAAAGATACTTAATGACGAATCACTTTTGTATAAACAGTGAACATAAATGGTTTTGTTCATAGTACCACATCGTTACAACTGTATTCGAGGATTATATGAGTTTCATTGGTAAAGTGGAAGGCGGCGGTGAGTAAAAAAATCAGTTCGGTCCAATACAGAATAACTCTTACATCACTAATAAATGTTTTGTGTAAATAAACAAATATATTTACTGTAAAAAGGCAGTTACAAACTGCGTCTGACCACGTGGACTACAAGAATATAATTTACTCTCCGGAAGCGAGCTAGGGACCATCCAATCAATTTTGATTTTAGGTCTTCAGGCAGATTGAAAATTTCTGCTTATGCCTTATGTAAGAATAAAAGTTAGCTAAGTGTTATAATATCAACATAATACCCACAAATTTGTATTTAATAACACATAAAGAAGTAAATTCACAAGTACGTATCATTATAAAGTTATATATTATCGGAATGGAAATCGTAGTCTAACATAAAATAAAACAATTCGAGATTAATAATTACTATATATAACCCCACATTTTATGTGATACTTCGCAAGTCAAATCGCAATGTATTCTGTTTCTAAGAGACTCCAGAAAAATGTAGATAATAACACCACTGTTAAGTCCATTTTGAAGAACTATGTAATACAAAGGACACTTGTCTGGAATATCGAACGAAGCATGTGAATCATTTATATTCTACGAAGCAGGTTGTGACCAAGCCGTACTAGTTAACCTTGCTCAAACGTATTTTCTTCTCTAATGTTTATTTGAAATGTGTCTTTCCATCTAGAAGACAGTGTGAATCTGACCTTTCTTTGTAATGAACGCTTAAATCCGTGAGCATCGTAGTGCCTTTAGATCCGAGATTTTCTGCCCTTCCAGCAAACCGCAACGCAGCCCTTGGTTGACCTTAGGGACTCCACGGCAGCAGCATCCGAGCGTGCGTCTTCCCCTTCTTTTGCACCACATTCGTCGTCCTTGTCTCCGACCCTGCCACCTTGCGACGCTGCCGCTACGTCCGCACTGTAAGCTAGTGCATAATTCATGCCCGACCCTTCGCCGCGTGCAACGCTTGTGCCCTTCATCCTTTCTGTCGACCTCTCTCTTCTTCCGTGTTGCATCCAAACCTTAGCTTTGTGTAGGTCTCGACGTGCACTTTTCCGACATGTTTTCGTTTCTTTCACCCCACTCACAGCTATCATTTCTAGCAATTCTTGTCAAAGTATTCATCCTATAATCGAACCTTGTGGCACTCCATAGAAACTGTTTAAAACTATTTACTTCAATTTATAAAGAAATAATTTTGCATTTTACTCTAAAATAAATGAAGGTGAGGAATTATTAGAATTATAAATATTATGGTCAATGCAATTTCTGATCTCACTCTAAGTATCCATCCAGTATCAAATAAACATTAAACGATCCGAATACAGCAGATTTTTATGTGGAGTGATTAGGATAAACAAATAATCTGTCGAGGTCTGATTCACGAAAATATAGTTTTCATTTTCAACAAAACGGTAACAGATAAAGGATTATCTCAATTAAATTTGTTGAGTGTTTTTACTACTTCCGATTGTGTGTATATCGAATTGGTTTTCCTTTGATATATTAAGAAATTTTATGATAAAAAGTTGGACGTGGATAATAGATAATTCATATAATATATTAACAAAGAAAATACTCAATGTGTTTTATTTTTGTTTACTTTAACAACGTAATGAACAGCCCAGTCTGCAAGAATTTGTGCTTAATTCTTAACGAATTACTATAATAAATCACATTTATCTCCATGCTTAATCTATACTATAAAATTTTTACTTGATAAACAGAAATGTGGATGTTTGATCCTTAAAAATTTATGTATGTTTAGTATAGCTGCGGGAGTATTAATAAGTACGTTATGAATATTTTCATATTCATTAATAGTTAACAATTGTGTTCTTATTTTATTTATAATACAAACCAATGAAATATTACCTTGAAATTATTTAATCATTCTCTACGGCTAGAATGCCAATCCCCCTAATTATGTGCATTTTGTTTTTGAAATGCATGCAAGGGATCAAATGCATAATTGCAGCCCCATTAATATTTTCCTGTTCTCTTGGTTCCGCTGTACACTCATGTACTGCGGGTTTGCGTTCGTAGTGTGAAGAAAAACGTGAACGAGAAGAAAGAAAGAAAGGTAAATTATATTACGTATTAAAATTATTAAATAAATGTTTAACATAAATTCAAAGGAAACTCGTGTTTAGAAATTTAATAGTATATTCTAAAGTAAAAGTATCGTCGCTTTCATAGTGTAACGTATGTGCTCAAAATGAAGGTCATTAAAACTTATCTCGTTTAAGAGAACAATAATATAATTTTTAATCTAAAATCTGCTTTCCATTTGGCTCAACTTTTCTAATTTTTAGCTGTTTTCTTTATACTCATATTTTGCAAGTTGTGATATTATTTCAAGTAACCTACTGTACGACGTACAGAAAATACAATTTAACATTTAAAGTAAGTCGGATCATTCTTTTTTAGTACAGTACGTTTTAGTACGGTTGTTTGTGAACTCGCGTATGATGTCAGAAGAACAAATACACTGCACTCTTACTGCTTCATCATGTAACATATGTCCGCCGATGCAAGTCTCCATACCCGTTTCTATGCGCGGGCGACAAAAATGGGAGAGCGAGCGCACTCAATTAGATTTCCCCAAGCCACGCTCCACTCGACTGGGCACCTCGCGAATGGCAGTGGCGATCAGGCTGTAAGGTAAAAGAAATGGAAACATCGGCAGGTGGGAATCATCAGGGTGTTTGGTGAGTATAAATGAAGAGTAAAGTGTTCGAGGAACTCAAGTGTGAATGTATTTGACTAAATGCAAGGATAAAAGATGGAATGTATTTCTTACATTTCTGTTTAATTTTCAATTTAATTTACGAATATATACTATGATTGAGAAGTAAAAAAATGTTAGGAATTTTATATAATTTAATATTTACTGCATACCTTCAATACGATTGATTAGATTAACATTAACTATTGTTTCAACGCGTTCTAAAACCTGACTGCTTCTTCTTTCTTTCTTTTCCTGCGTTCTTTCGTTCTTTCGTTGTCTATGTATATTTCATTCTTCTATCGATACCAGGTATTATCATTTCAGTAACTTCGCTTGTCAGACCTGTCACATGAATTGAACATTTATTCAAAAATGCAAACGAGAAATTGAATAATCTCTATAAATTTTTCTTTAAACCCCAAACTAGTTTTATAAACATAGAGAATTTAGTATTGCGGACTTCCTTACCTGCGCGTGATACCATTTTTAAAACCATTAACAGTTATTACGATAATTGAGATAGTTAAATTGTATTCGGCAATAAATTAGATTTAAATCTAATAAAAGCTAAGAAGCGTACACAGATTAAGAATGGAATATTGCATACTTATTAATATACACATATTATAATATTATCAAAATTTATAGTGTTCATATTTATTAATGGGAAAGAGCTATGCTTGAAACGGTGCATTTAATATCATGCTTTCTCTATCCAAAAACAATCAAGCGGAACGTACCAAAGCTAAATTCAAAATGGCGTTAGAAATATGTCCATTGGAGTTCATGATAAACGTGAATAAAAACCGGTGAGAGATAATTTACAAAAACCAAAAGGGTAGGGGATATCGTCGTTAATTTGTTTATTTATTTATCAAGTACAATACGTCATTCCCCTGTGCCTTAACACAAAGTCATTAAAAGGGTTATATATAAACCTGTTTCTCTTTTTCCTTGTAAATATAGTGTTTAATTTCGTTTCACATTTCTTTCTTTTGTATTTGCTTTTTCTACTGTCCACGTCTGTCTCATTGTGATCCTTCCACATATATTTGTTTCATTGTCTTTTGTATTGTCTTTTTATTGCCTTCTTACATTTCGTTTTTTGCTGCATTATGTTATAATTTCTGTTATATAATCCAAAAAAATCAGTATATTTACTTTTACTTCCAATTACAAATGTCCAGTTATTTAAATTTTTTAAACCATTGGTTTTCATTTTTTTAAACCATCTTCCCCTCTCTGCCTCCGTAATCCTGCATACATGTACTACATGATTCACATCCTCCATCCCATTTCCACAGATGCAATTTCGGTCCTCTGCTATACCATATCTATACAAGAAATTATTGTAATTCCCGTGTCCAGTCAGTATTTGTATCGGGGTATATTTGACTCAAACCATTTATTTTTGTAAACGAAGTCAACTTTAGTTATAAATTTGAACACGTTTCTTCCTTCCTTTGCAACTGTCCATCGGGTTTGCCAACATCCGATTAGTACTTTCTTTATGGTTTTTTTTCATCCTTTTTTCCTCTTTCCTCTATCCATCTACCATTATGCATCCTTCCCGTCTCATCTTGTATCTTTACTAAGTCATCTGTTACTAAGTCTATAGGTAGATGCCCCGTAATGGAGTGCAATTGTTTTATAACAGTTAGTCCACCGAAGTAAACAGAACCGCTGTGAACTCGCCAATTACCTTTTATTAAACACTACTACAACAGTACACTACAACTACTACAAATTACACAACAACAGTATAATGGGTTGTAACGCCGCACACAATATGTAAAATCTTATTTCTAGAGGGAAGGGTATGTGAAGAATAGTAAGAAACAGAGAGAGAGACTGAAGTTCAATGTAGAGAAGCGAACGTTTGTCGACCACATAAACGTAGTACAAGGGTAGCAGCGTGCGTCTAGCCTACGCGATGCGGTCGTTACAGCTTCACTGAATCCCTCTTAACACTCCCTTCCCACCACCAAAGTGTGCGAGCAATTTGTCTGACGTCAATTATCGTGCGTACAGCGCCGTTCGCTCTCGTGAAGCGACCAGGTAAGGCCAAAGCACGTGTGATCACGTCTCTTGATGATACATACCTCTCTCGGAAACGTCCACGAATCTCACTTCAAGCGTAGGTCAAATAACTGTGTTTCTACTTACAATTATGATTTGTTTACATCTTCTCAACTCGAAAAAAAAAAGAAAAAAAAGAGAAACAACTAAAAACCATCGCATCATTTCCTTATGTCATGCGACTAAAGAGTCATAGCACGTTTTTGATATTGCGGTGTCTCCCAATATGAGGATACCTCCCTCCCACAAATTTGTATTTCTCTCAAACTCTGCAAAATCAGAAGAATACAATTTACTTATATTGTCTTTTAAAATTTCTTATAATGTCTTTAAACTACTAATATTGAAAAATTGGTAACTTGAGACATAAATAAATCATTAAATTCACCCAACACCAATTTTGTATTACTTCCAGCAAGCATAACAATATTATTTTTCTGTCAAAGGCAACGAAGGGATAGTTTCATAGTTTTTCTTGGTATTAAATTTTATGTACATTTTGTGAATAAATTAATATGATACTCTTTTAATTGCACTAAAATAAATAGGGTATGTTTGATTCTAATTTCTAAATCTGCTAAACGAAATTTTATAGGTATATTCAGTGATATTCATATACCCACTGAAACAAACTCTGCTTTCATATCTATCAGATATTCTATTAAAATCATTCACCTTCCTTGTAAAGGCGATTCGTGCAGAACGCACTATCAATCAGCTGTCTTCTAAGGGCACTCAGTGCGTATCGCTCCGTCATACTGTCATTCCGGATGTTTTCCCGCAGAAAAGCTTGCCATGCTGGGGTCGAGTGTTTGTCTTAGTTTTTGGAGGGCCTCTATTGCACATGACGGACCCTAGGGAAGAGTTCCCATGCAGAACGAGATAATGGGGAAGACAGTGAAGGGAGGGAGGGATTACTTGAGATTGATGTGTTTCAGAAGGGATGTATTTTTTGATGGAGAGGGCGTGACTGTTTGCGTATTGTTGGGGTTGGGATGCTTTAGAGGAAGGGAAAGTAGTGTAAGTGATTATTCGAGTGCAGTCGGAGATTCGGTGTGGAACAAAGGAGTCAGGGGCACAAATATTCGGGACATGAAGTTGAATTCTAGTATACTTCACGATTCTTTTTGTTAATTACTTATTTATGGCTAATATTGTACGTATTTTAGTATTATTAATATTACTATACTAATTATTATTATTATTACGACACTAATTATTATTATTTATATAGCGCTAATACTAACTACGTATTTACGGTTATTTTTACAAAGTTTCGATTCAAATTCAAGTATTCCAACACGTGCAATAGATCTTCACAACTTCGTTATGAACATAAAATCTCAAATATTTTTGTTAACGTGGTTTATGATAGGATGAAATTGATAGAAATAAAATAATTTCATAATGTGAAATGCATAGACACTATTGTAAAATTAAGTCACAGAACATAGAAATTAACTATTTGAACTTTATTTCACAAGCCAATTGTGTGATTTTCAGTAGAGGTACAAATTTAAGATAGCCTATAGAGAGAATTTATTGTTTATTACGGGATGATGGGTACCACATTATATTTTTGGTTAAAAAGTGAATAATTATTTCAAAAAATAATCATTTTAAGTGTTACCTCATTCCAAATGTAAACTGTTAATGATCGTTTTTTCCCACTCCACTTCGTTTCCTATTCATTCGCATGGTTAATGCACTTCTCCAGCGCTGTTAGAAAATAGAACAACCCTGAGACATTCTTTCATAAACTATTCCCGGTCGCAAGCATTCACCGTTTGTTTCAATTAGTCCATTTAGTCTGATGAGTTATGTGCCTTACTTTATGTGTTCCTTATCTCAAGCAGACGTCAGTGAAGCAACGAGAGAAAACATCCGTTCTGCGAAACAAGACTTGCATCCTTTCTAGCAACCCCTTAGAGGTTCAACATTTTAAAAAAATACGCATATGATGAACAAGTCAGGCGAATTCTCTCATACAGAGAATGGCCGTAGGGAGAGCGCGTGTAAGGGTTTGCTATGTAACCTGAAAACTACCCTTTTGCAGTTAGAATACGTTATAGTATGTTCTTGTGTGAACGCAGTTCGGTAGAGAATACGTTTTGAATTCAAAAGTACCCTTGAATATCATGCTGCTTGTACTGCCTCCGCATTGTCAGAATTTCTGAAGGAAAGATTCGCGTATGCTATTTACTAAAGAAATATTATAATACGTTTCTCAATAACAGTTATTTTACATTCTAATGAGCTATTTGTTTTTGTATACGATATCAATAATATTTTTATAACTACTTAAAATGTAATTGTGACAATTTTTTTATAAACATAATAGACTTACTTGTATACCTTTTGTTCTATTTACATAAATTAGAGAGAGAGAGAAAGAAATATGTTTAAAGTGACATATTTTTCTTCTCCCCCCCCCACCCAAAAAAACAAAAACATTTAGAGATATTTGAGAGGCGTGAGAGTTTTGGTTGTAACGTATGTTTGTGAGAGATCATGTATTATTCACATTATGCTTCATATGCTGTAACGTCATCAATAATAATAATAAATTTCTTTATTTCGACGCGACGCACATCTTAAGGTCTGCTCTTCCGTCTAACCATTTAAAACATTTACATTTTGAAATACAAGATGAGAATTGAGTGGATCTTATTTGCGTTCAACATTTCAACCTTAACATATCAATACACCATTTATAAGTTTTCTTCTCATGATCACCTTTGCACTCTAGTCGTTTCCATCCATAATTCATGAAGGTAAAGATTTTATCACTTCAAGATGTTTTGTGTTAATTTTATTTATATTAATCAACTTTTTAGTTTTTACGTGTACTAATATTGATTACAACAAAATAACTACTGTTATCAGGTTATTATATTTAAAAAATATTTTTAACAGAAAATTTGCGTGAATGTGTTTTCTTCTTGCTGATAAGAACCCTAACAATTTTTGACAATCAATAATTTTCACAATAGTGAGGTGAAATTTTAAGTGCACAGTAAATACTATTTTATTTTTTGTATTTTTTCTGAGTTTTATATATTTTATAAATAAGAGTTACTTAAACTACTCGTAATTATCGTATAATCTATTTATGTGGATATTTTAAAATGCTTTATTGGTAACCTGTTAAGGGACTGAAAATACATTACGATATAACAAAGTCATATTTTAAGATATTTTCTCATTTTTAATATGACCCTTTAATTAAAACGTGTATGCTAAATCGTTTGAGTAACCATTCTCAAATCTATTGTTTTATTTCCTATTTTATTCATATACTATATATTATTCCGTTTAATTCACATTTTAAACTTTTTTTGTCTTTAATATTAAAACAAATTTCATTATTTTAACGCAGTTAAAATTAACCCTTTTACCAAATATTTTCCTTCAGTAATAAGAACATAAGAATTAAAATAGCAGTTACTATATATTTTACATGAAGCAATGGTTGACATTTCATGTTCATAATCGCCTTTATATCAATGCTACATTTTAAATAATAATAATTGGTTTGGAATTAGAACACTCGCATCCCTCAATACTGTTCCCATCATGAACTTCTCCGCAGCATAAAATTGATACTCATCTCAATATTTTAACTTATTATATCTAATTTTTCTTTGAGAAATGTTGTAGATCAATTATTTTATAACAATAATTTTTGCTCATTACTCAAATGTAGTATTATCATATTCTCTGACACTATCACCTAGCGTGAACCAATCATTTATTCTTGAATTCTTAGAAGCCTAGTTACATTTTATCCTCTATTATTTATTCCATTCACAGTTTGTATCCAATTTTGCAATATGAAAATTACGTTACTTATTATTGTGACTTGATGTTCTCAGAACTGCTAAAAATGATAAGTTCTTTCTTTTTATTGCTATACGAAGGGACAGAAAGAAACACTACTAAATTACTATTTTATTAGTATTTTAGTACCAAACTGATTTTTTACAGTAATATTCATAATTTAATTGAAATAGGAAATTCATGAATTAAATTTACCTAGGAAAGCGTAAATAAATTTGACATACCTCTATAATATTTCTTAGAAAGATTTTTACATTTGTCTCAAATTTTAGTTAATTCTTATTTAAACCCTTTTTCATATCTTGTTGAGTGAGTAACACAATAATATGAAAATGAGATTGCGAATAAGACCTTTACAACTTTTTAAGTAAATATGATTAAGTTTTCAAGTTAACTAATATTATGAGTAAGAGTACCTACTTTGAGCCGTTGTTACTTCACAAAACCTAAACCATGTACACGCTTGCTGCATATGCATTCTTGCATCTCACTTCACATTCCTAATGAAATAGGAGACTAGAAGTTTCCCCTCGCTTCGAGTGTCTTTAGTTACTAACCTCCACCACTATATGTCTTCAGCAGTCTCAAACCAACAGAGCTCGAGAAGGGAAAATCATTAGGGTTGCAAAGACCACTTCCCCAACAATTGTTCTTGACATATCTAAAGGTACACTAGTAATATGAATCAGCATTTTATAATAATTACTATGCTAAATTATCGAGTGAACAAATCTCCCTCGAGTAGAATACATATGTTTGCAAACTGCGCGGAAGGTGGAAGGAAGGCCAGCCACTTGATGTAGGGCGAAGCATCTTTTACCCTCGCCTCATTGAGAGTCGTGGAAGGCCACTCGTCTCTGTTTTCCGCTCCAGAGAAATACTGCAGAATGAAGAGGGCTCGAGTGCGAGAGTTGCGTCAATAAAAAGTATTCCAGAGGCCTCTCCGTGCTAATTACTGCATTGGAAGGCGGTCCTTTGTGGCGGTGGTGGGATGGTGTTCAGCAGCCGGTGCCGTCAGCAACTCTTCGAGTGCCGCTGCTACACGAAGAGAATTGTCTCGAGAGAAGAGTTATAGGAGGAGGGAAAGGATGTGTAAATGCTAGGCGAATAAGATGGACGTGAAATGAGACTCTACAAGGGGGAATTGTGCGTAGAGGAAAAGAGGAAGAAACATATCAAGAAGGGTAACGAAGCAATCAAAACAAATAAGAAACCAACGTTTGGGGCAAACTTTTATGTTATCAAAGTAATACAGTCAAAAATGGAAAGATAGATACAAAGTTAATTATTGCTTAGATAAATCATTTAGTGCAACAATAACGCAACTGCAGAAAATGTAAAGTATAAACATATCAAATTAAAAATACTTCGAGTCGACGTTAAAGACACTAATATTTAGATTAGTTCTACAATAGAATTCAAATAAAAACTACTATACTGTTGATGTTTTTGTATATATATTAAGTTTTTGATACATTCCTGGACTTCTTTCCTTTTTCTATTTCTCAGTAACGTTATACAGAATGAGATGCGTCTGTGACAAAAAAGTATAAAATAGAAGAATACCCAGTGAGGTAACTTATTTTTATGCACTGTAAGTTTTACAAAACCTGAATAATTAAGTTTAATTTTATGAATTTTTATTTGATAGCTTATACAGTATAAAATACTATGATTTAAGTAAATATTCTATTAAATTCTTGATATGTACAGATTTTTGGATTGGTTCAGCGATAATTATATTTTTACAGTTTGGTCACAAGATGCAACTGACCTTTAGAATTTACTCTTCACTAGTTGGGAATAACATCACTCCATGAAACGCTGTTTTCCAAGGTAGCTCTGGTTGCATATACACAAACCAAGCTATCGATAGCATTCCTGACGGAATTCATTTGGTCGGAATTCATAAAGGTGTATGTCGGCTGCGATCGACCACCTGAACCGCATTCGTACTGTCACAACGAGTAATCGGAACAAACCGTGATTCATGCAAGCCGTCCACGTCAATGAACGGATTCCGTCAGAGATATTTCTTGAAACTAAACGCATTGCGAGAAAACGATGTCGCCATCTTTGTCCAAGGATCACACAATGAAACTGAGAGGGACAGTTCTATTAATGCCAGAAACCTGAATCTCCCCATCCGACCGAGTATTTGACGCGGTGTCGTCTCACCATGACCGAAATACACTCCCGTACTCTTGCGGTCGAGTTGCGCATTCGTCTCAGGGGGTTCCACGGCACTGGATGAAGTGAAGCGAGCGAAGTGTGCACCCGCGCGAGGGCGCCGTATATTATACAACCTGATCCACGTAGATTAAGTTGTCAGCACTGCGCGGGTCAATACGTGTCTCCGAGGGATCTCTTTGGTGCGAGAGCCGCCTCCTGGTGCGGCCACGTCAATTTCAATTTGCGGGTCCGAACCAAGCCAGCAACTTGTTAACTCGGTTACGGGAGACCGGTCGCTCTCCCGGTTCGGACGCTTGGGTACGGGTTTCTGCTACGTGGATGTGTGGATACGATGACCAACTGATGTTTGCTGCGCGTTGCGATGAGTTTACCAGTATGTTCGCAGTTTACGTGCTCTGGAAACGTCAAGTCGGCTCAATCAGCGCTCAACTTTGTTTGCAGATGCACAACTGATTTGAGCTCTTTCCCCTACTACTTTGTACTATATCGGTGCGCTGAAAACGAACAATCCCTGGATCAGATATGTAAATTTTAAATATTATTTTGACAATAAATTGTGTTTGGACAACATTGTCTCCATAGATTTCTTTACTTTTCATGTGAAATTTTTTCACAAGAAGATCGGAAAATTTTTGTATGATTATTTCATATAGTTCCTTTTGAATGATTAATACAACTTTTTTGTTCATTTTACTTATGAATATCTGGTGTTTCTATTGTGTCACTGAGGGTACTAATGACCTTATTGTTGGTGAGTTCTAATTCCCCAATAATCAAAACAGTAATATCGTGGCATCTAACCGCGAGTAATGAGATATATAGATGGAAAGAAACATAACGTTGTCTTTTATTTATTATTATACATTGCTGAAACATGATTGATTATTTATATCAGAATTAACAAAAATTATGTGATCTCAAAAACGTATTGAAGGAAGTCCTATGGAAATCCTATTTTTAATCATAACTATACCACATTTTCAGTGGACTGTTGTATATTTTTAAAATTCTGTTGATATTTTCTTAAGCAATACCAATTACATATACAATTACATCGTTCTCAATAAACAAAGACATAAGAAAAAATGCTTTGCAGAGAGAATGTTATGTAAATGCTTTCCATTTAAAATGTATGCTATTCGTTTCTGAAATAGTAACAATTTGTTTCTTAAAAAGTAATATGTCTAATTTTCAATACTACTCTTGGTAGATGGAAATAGGGGGAGTTCCCATAGTCGGAGAATATTTAAACGAAAATGTCAAATGTTCCATAAATTATTAACAAGAAAGTTGATGGAAGGTTGGTAAATGCGCTGGGGTAACTTAAGGAAAGGGAGAGCTGTCATAAAGAATGTAGATTTTGTACATGTGTATACGTAGAAAATAATTTAAACTTCATCCTTAATTGGTAGAATTTCTCTGAGACCTTGGGAATTTGAATGACCGTTTGGAAAGATAACTGCGGGATGAAGCTGTGTATTTATGTGGTAAAAAGTCAGAACATGTCGTACATCCACTTTGAAATTGTTCAATTTACGGTGAAGGAGAAGCACATTGAGCAAGAAGATATTATTAAAAATAGAACTAACAGAAGAGTAAATAGACACTGCGACCAAACAAATGAAAATAGTTTTTCATAGTCATGCAAATTAAAAACCTTATCATTATTTTGGATTTAAATGAACTTGGTTCAAAATATAACTGGACGTAATCTCGTTCTAAATAACTAATACAGATTAATTAAAATGTTTTCGTATTAGAATGAGTATAATATATTATATGTTATATTATGTGAAAATATTATTCTCATTTTGAGTACTATCACAATCACAAATCAATGAACTTTGTTAACTTTAATTCTGAGATGCGTTGCTCTGTTTTTTAAATAAATCTGGATTTCCGCAATGACTCGCATCGGAGACGCACAATACTTCATCTCCGTCGTGGCAATACATCTCTGTCTCACTCACTTCACGCCTGCCAGTTTAATAACTCGGCTCGGATGAATTCGTAATAGCGCGTTCGCTACTGAATCCGACAACGGACAGAGTGCACTTCTCCCCGCACGCCGACTTTCTCTCGCCTCCGTTCGGAGTCACCGCACCGCCTCCTTCTCGGTGCTCCACAACCGCCTCTTCTCTGCACAACGTGTAGATGCATCGCAGCATCACTTAACTCATCTCACTTTGTTTCCACGTCTTCAATGTGACAAAAAAAACTGTCTCAGAATATCCTTTAAATTTTTTTCTGTCCCCTCCTACTATTGTGTACTATTAACTATTTTGACACAAACGTATATGTACTACATGAAGGAATGTAGCTAAAAACCTTTTTATTTATTGAGCTCCATGGATACGAAATCCATAAATTGTGGAAATATGCATTGTGTGTAAGAAACTACCCAGTAAAATATATTCGTACGGAACTACTAATAATAAAAAATGTCATTATTGATAATATGACAGTTGTTACATTGATAATATGACATGAAAATTTAAGTTATCGTGAAGTAAATCCAAAAATGTGTTTTTAAATATATTGAAATATAGAGCAACTATTAAATAATTAATAGTTTATACTTTAACTTTTATTGAAGATTGAAATATGGAATAAGTAGGTTGGAAAGTTTTTTTTAATAAGAAATAGTTTTACTTTGTAGGGTCGTCAAAAACCGGTCGAAAATTGCTAGTTCATATAAATAATAGGTCTTGAAGAAACGTAAAAAACTCTTTTAAATGGTCTCTCGAGACCACTTTTGCAAACCTGTTTTTCCTCTTATATTTGTGTGAAACTTTCTATTGGAGCGTTTTTTTAATATTTCCATCTCTTTCCTCTAACGTTCTATTTAACATAAAAATTCTTTCCATTCAGTTATGTCCTGTATAGATATGTTTGGCTCATTACACAGCACTCCACATTTTCTTCCAATTGGCGTCTGCGATATCGAATCTCCTTGCACTCTCTCTTTCCCGCTGCTTTGCCCAATCGTAGGAAAGGCAAGCCCTTCCGTCACAACCTCGTGCCCTCGAGGCGCTGGCGTTGATCTTGTTAAGGAGTCGATTACCCTTCGTCGTGGCGCCTTCGTCGGATGGCAGATCTACCATCACTCATTCGCTCTGTTGCCTTGACGCGAGCGACGTCGGTCTCGTCGGAGCTGACGAGAGGCGAAAGGAGGAGGAGGAGGAGGAGGCGGAGAACGAAGCGGACTTGTTCAGCGTGCACGTGTACATTTCATGTGTGGTGGATACGATACTAAAGACTCGTGAAATTCGAAACGGGAGCAGGCTTGTGGAAATAGAGAATTACACCCCTGTTCAATTTTTTAAGTTCTTTCAAAGAATATAATATTGCTCTCTATGATATAGTCTTCAGACATAGATCTTGACAAAACTGTTTTTTATTAACTTGCCATCATTTTATACAGCATTCTTCAAACCGTACTTGTCTAATTTGAATATAATCGTTCCTTAAGAGCTATAGCTAACAACAGTTTTAACACAAGAGGTATAAAATAAAGATTAAAATGTCTCAGTGAAAATTGTTTTAATGGATATTTTATTAAAATGGCGCTACCAAAAAAATTATGTCATAATACGTCAAGTATTTTACCTTATCTCTTTGATAGAGTAAAATATTTTAACAGAAAATAATTTCAGGCCTATCGATAAAAAATAGTGTTCAAACATATATAACGTTAAAATGTTATGAATTTATATTTATCGCAAATCTTGCTTTTATGCTCACAATTCACACATTATATTATTTTTGAATCGAATAATCCAAATTCCGGTTAATGTTTCAGAAATCTATTCTTTTACTTAGAGGATTGAATTATTTCGTGCAATGTTTTTTATGTAACGATATGTTCTCATTTTATGTTTTCAGAAAGCAAATAAAAGTTTCATGCCTTTATTGGGGTCATTATTAACTAGACGATCGACATTCAGATTTGTACGCGGAAATTTCGTATGTTATTTGTACTCTTATCAACTTTGAATTGTTTACTAAGCATATGCCTTTACACATCCGACATCGCCAGTCTTATTAGTTTGTGAGAAATTCTCACACACAAAAATTTTGTAAAAATCAAATTGCATGATTTGTTTTGCAATCTTGTTCACTCCAACCCGGACACAGTCTTCGGGTTTCTTTTCACAGTTGGTTTTCTTCTCTGCCTTGAATCTCCATTGCGTATTCGAGTCGTGCGGGTTGCATCAATGTGTAATTTCCCATCATATTCTCCTCTTTAGCGTCGCCGTCCACTCATCGAGTCATTTCGCCTTCTCCGTATACTCGCTCTAATTGGAGCAGTCTGCGAATCGATGCGGACTACATGCGCGCCATCTCTCTCTCTCTCTCTCATTCATACACTCGCTTACTCCGCCCACACAGCGCCACTCATCATCTCGCACAGCGCAGACATTGGCTCGTTCCGCCAATACACAGAGGACACGTTTTCCATAGATTTACTCAATACTTCATGGGACAAGATCGCATGCAAATTAAATGTAACAAACGTTATGTATGGTAATATGAATGTTTTGTTTTTTATAGCAAGAATATTTCATTGACTTGAATAACATGGCAGATACTACTTTCCTCATCTGCTAGCTCTGGGCAAGTTTCACTCGGTTTCATATTTGCATCAACAATGTATACTGGTTATCAGAACAGTTGTGAGTAATATATGTAAATGCACAATGAAACATTACGTTCAATTCTCTACCAATATTAATTATCAGTAAACTATGTCCTAAATTTGCGTCAGAGCTGTCATTTTATGGGACTCAAGTACTCAAGAATTATCATTTTGAAATTAATGCGATAAATAGCTTCATTTCGTGGCGTTTTTAAATTCTCTCTTCTCAAAAAGGAAAAGATTAAATATAAAACAATAAGAAAACATTTCTGAATGCTGTTTGTTACAATACTTTATTTGTGTAAATTTCTGGGACGAGTTAGGCAGAAAAGTTTTCTGACATTTGCGTGTTAATGTATATGATGATGATTATTATTTAGGAATTGAATGGAATAAGAAATGAAAATGATTTGTAAAAAGTGCTCCAAACTCTAAAATTACCAAATCTTTCATTATCTTTCCAAATATTTTCAAAATCGTATGAAATTAAGTAAAAATAAAACGCTAAATTCAAGCATTCATCCACGTGATCTGCAACATGTGACGTTTCGTAAAAGTAAACAAATACTATTGGCAAACAGGGTCCTAGTGTTGGATTGAAGTCAATTTGGATCATCAAAATTCAACCTCTGTCCTTTTGAATCAGATGTGTATGTTTTGTTTGTTGATGGATGTTATATTCTATGCTGTGGGGTTAAAATAATCGCGATTAGCAATTAAAGCCTTCATGCAGGAATATTAATCCGTTTTTTTATTAAGTATCAAATTATACAGTACATTCGTAAGTTTAGTTCCAGTAAGTAGAGGTCTCTAATGAACTAGATGTTGACGATTCATAGAGCCTCAATAATAATAATAATAATAATAACAACAAGCAACAACAAACACCATTCTAAATCAGCATTAGAACGAATGTTCTTCCCACGTAACCAGGTCGGAAGAGGCATCATACCAATCAAAGACCTCCATGAAATACAAAACTCAATACGTTTTTCCGATACAAAGCATATACCTCATCACTACACCAAACAATTACAACCAGTGATAAAAACTATACATCCTGTCACCTGAATGAGTCTCTACCCCAACCAATAAAAGAAAGTAGAATGACAACCTTGCAAGATAAACCTGTACACGAGAACTACCCTAACCAACTGACCAACAGCAAAATAAATAAAATAGAATCAGTTAAGTGGTTAATGAACGGAAAATTATTCCCAGAAACAGAAGGCTTCATAGTATCAATGCAAGACAGATTCACACCAACCAGAAATTACAGGAAAATAATCCTAAAAAAACGGAATTACAGATTAATGTCATCTATGTAACCAAACCAAAGAAACTCTCGAGCATATCATTGGTGGTTGCGCACAGTTGGCCCAAATTGATTACAAAACTAGACACGACAACATGGGAAAAATAATTCATCTGGAAATTGCAAAATCTCTGCTTTAAGAATCCCATACCATCAGTATAAACCTCAACGAGTCCTGCAAGGTGATATGAAGTCAAATATTTTGTACTGGGACAGAAGTATTCTCACTGAAGTAACGACAATTCAAAACTGACCTGATCTCATCCTTTGGAAAAGAAAAGAATCAAAAGTGTATCTCATCGATTTTGCTGTCGTAAATTACAACAATCTAAAAAAAATAAAGAACGACAAAATATCAAAATATCAACAACTAGCCTTTGAAGTAAAAAAACTCTGGAATGTTCAAGAAGTGATCATAGTGCCTATGATTTTATCTAACCTCAGACTAGTACTCCAATCTCTAGTCGATTCCATTAAAAAACTCGAAATCAACACCAATATAATAAGTAGACTGCAACACAGCATCCTTCTGTCCTTAGTCCACATTACCAGAAAGTTCTTGGACCTGAAATAGATTCTTCCTCCCAGTAGAACTTGGTTTAATAATCCACTGCTGAGGGAAAAACCAACACAAGTTGAGAGAACTAAATGAAAATAATATTAATAATAATAATAATAATAATAATAATAATAATGTGTGCCCTCAGAGGCAGCCAATGTGGCTGTACGGGGTGTGGTGTCCACGAGGAACCGGAAATCGCAAGTGGTTGTGGTTCAACCTGGTTGGCTGTAACATCGAGTGTCCCAGGGAGTTGTGTCGTGCATTTCTTATAGAAAGAGTATCTGTGTTGCGAAACATGTACGAACTCTTTATACGACATGGAGAACTTACTGCAAACCACCAGTAGTCTGAGTTTGCAGCCTTTCTTCTGTGATATGTGGTGCAGTCAAAATATATGGTCACTTTAAGAAAAGGAATAGTTACACCAGGTGAAGGTTTTCCCACACAAGATGCTGGAGTAATTCGGTCAATGGAAAGAGGTAAAGAGTATAAATACCTCGGATTTGCCCAAGCTAGAGAACTTGACCACATAAAAATAAAGAACTGCCCTATCTCTAAGACATGAGTAAATAAATTGGTGAGGAAAGGTTTAAATGGTATCAACTTAGGCAGAGCTGTAAATATCTACGCAATGCCAACGATTACCTATTAATTTGGAGTAATCAAGTGGAGCGATACAGATCTGCAAGATATAGCTCGATCAACAAGAGTTGCATTTACAAAATAAAATTCATGACACCCAAAATCTGCTTAAGAGAGATTTTACCTACCAAAATAACAGGGCGGAAGAAGAATTCTTGATGTACAACAACTGTGCAAGAACACTGTAGTAAAACTTCGCGATTATTTCTTTACCAAGGTAAATAAACGTTATCTACACAGATCAGTGGTGAAATTATACACCACTTAATCTTGCATCACAAGATGAGTTCCCGAGCATTGTAGAGCGAAATGAGACCCAAATGAGAGTTGGAGTAGAAATGTCATCCATGGAAAACATTTCTTCCAACTAAGTAAGCCAGATGTAGATAGTGAAGCTTCAAATGCTTGACTCGCAAATGGCAGTGTCTTTGCTGAGACGGAGGTAATGATGCTAGCAATTCGGGATCGATTGATTCCGACATTAAACTACAGGAAATACATCATAGACGAGGAAATTCCATCGGATAAGTGCAGAAAGTGTAACTCCGCCAATGAAACTATTGATCACATAATAGACGGTTGCTCAGCGTCAACCCCGAAAGGCTACTAGGAGAGACACAAAATGGTGGCTGCTACTGTACATCAAAGACACGCGGTTGCTCACTATGCACTCAACGAAGTGAATCCAATGTACATGAACAAACCTGAAGCAGTAATTGAGAATGAAGAAATCAAGTTGTACTGGGATAGAAAAGTAATAACGTATCGGACCTTACCTTTCAACAAGTCAGACATTATAGTAATAAAGAAAAGGAGTAAAGAAACCTTTATAACTGATATTTCAATCACATTAAGCGACAACATGACCAAGAAACATGAGGAGAAGGTAAGCAAATATTTAGGTCTGACCACAGAGATAAGAAAGATGTGGAATCAAGAAAAAGTCACCGATATTCCGTTTATTATCTCTGCTACTGGAGTCATCCCCAAGAAACTCCATGAAGGGTTAAGGCTGTTGGGAGTGCATCCCAATACCTACAAAGAGATGCAAAAATATGTGATGCTAGGTACGTGCTCTATTGTTCGGAGATTTTTAAACAGTAATATAAGTCATACATAATTCCTTGGTTATATACCCGCATTATGTATTATTTAACCAGTGAAATCTGAGGTTCATTTAAATAATAATGTAATAATATATCTGTACCTTGTGACCAAAATATAGTAGACAAAGAAACTGTGAAACGCATTAAATAAAATAAACCTTGCTATTAAGGCTAACCGTATGAGGAAAATGAAGACAGAGGTCATTCCCATAATCATTGAGGCTCTGGGAATGATATCTCGGAATGTCCAAGAACTTGGCGTTGATTCCCAGTACACTGTCTGAAATTGGATATTCAGGAAATAGCTCTCATCGGAACTGTACATACTAAGAAAGGTATTGTAAAATTACTCCACGTCATATTTCCTTCTCAGAGGACTGGTTGCTCTCCGGATAAAATATTAAATATAACCGGCTACTACAACTTTATGCCGTGCATGAAGGTATAATAATAATAATAATAATAATAATAATAATAATAATAATAATAAGTTTAATAAAAATTATGATACAATTTGGAGAAATTGCCTGCATATTGATGTATTCGTTACTGACGATGCGAATATAGTCCTGAAAGAAGTAGAAAACTGAGCAAATATAAATAGATCTACAAATAGAAGACAAAAAATTGAGGAATTCGAAAGCTAGATTTATAACAGTTATTGTGGGATCCCTTGGAACAATTACTTACGGATACCATGAACATCCATATTATTTTCTAGGACCTATTACAGAAAATCTTATTGCTCGGAACTGCTCACTTTTTAAGAAAGTGCTCACTTTTTGAATATGACCGCTGACAAAATCAAGCTTAAAATCGGCACATACCATATTTTATTGTCGTTTCGGAGCTCTCTCAACATGGCCTCATATACACTTGCATTCTATACACATCTATTCATAAAGGATTCTCGATATTAGTACTGTGTCTCTCTAGTGTAATATTACTCTTAATACCTTGCCGGTTCTACGCATGGGATGCATTCTCACCAATTAGTCAGTGTGTCTTTTTTACCTCTTTAAACGCTCCTGTTACTGACGAATGTCCACTTCTGAGTTAATTCCTAATTCGTTAATTCCTTGAACGTCTTTCCGTTCCTTATTGATCACAGCATTTTCTTTGTATTTCAAAGTTACTTTAAGCACGCGATGGCGTATCCTAATACAAACTGGGTCATTTTCACTTATTTATCGAAACTGAATACTACAAACGTCGCAGTCCTGTTTTCCTTGTTTGCTTTCTCGTTTTTGCGGTTTCTCAAAGGTTTCGTAAATGAAGTCTAAATCAAACGTTTACATTCTTACTTGTTACGCTATGGTATACGGATGTTAGGTAGTCAGGGAATGGCATTTTTACGATGCGCGAAGTTTCACAGACTTTTCGTTTTCAAACTATATGACTTTCATGTAGGAGGGTCTTCTTTACATATACATATCATTTGCTGATTTAGTTGCCAATGAACCATGTAGTCTATTTTTCTCTTTCTTACTTACTTTCTTTCTTTCTTTCTTTCTTTCTTTCTTTCTTTCTTTCTTTCTTTCTTTCTTTCTTTCTTTCTTTCTTTCTTTCTTTCTTTCTTATTATTACTATTCTTTCTTTCTTACTATCGAAATTATTATTTCCTATATTACTTGAGAATTTACGTATGAATTGGCAATACCTATCTATTGAACTTTCAAAACAATTTTAAATACTACTTTCAAAACGAGTGTACAAAATGAGCAGCCTGAGGAATTTAATAGATTTAGTATTCTAATATATAAGAGATATATATTGTTAATATGTTTAAATAAATCATGTCCCTTTCACTTCAATAATAAATGAAACGAAAAAATTATACCACAAATTACAACTAACAGGAGTCATATGTTAGAATTAATCCAAATATTTAAGAGGTACACTTTAAAACACAAGGATTTAGATAGAAATAAAATTGGTAACCTTAGTGAACGTAACTATTTAATGCACTAAGTATTGATATTTTGGCGTTTAACTATTTCTTTTATGGTTCGAATGAAACAAGTATCACAGCAAGAAAGAGTCGTCGAGAAATAACAGAGATTGCAATACTTGAATCAATTTATAGTATTTACTCCACTATTCTTGTGATCTCTAGTTTTAATTACAGTTATGAATTTTTCTCCATTTTTCAGAACGTTGTCTATATCTCTATTATTACTTCCATATATAATTACTTCAGATAGTGGTAAACTTCTAAACTTAATGTATTTTTTATGCAGTAATTTCACGTATACATTTTTTTCTGTAACGTAAATTTTACACATGCACTCCAATTATTTTTACGGATTTTATTTGATTAAGAAGAGCACTTACGTTCTGCAGTAACTAATTGAATTATCTCTCCATATTTTACAGCGTTATGGCCTTAATCTCTACCGTTTCCTGACCAAATAGTCTGTTAAATCCATTATAATGCCTAAATCCACCCGTTGATTAATTAATCCTTCGTGAATATCTTGTCGTCCATTATCCTCGTCTATTTCGATGCCATCTTCGATTATGATCACAATTGTAATTGCTGCATCTATTTTAAATGTTGGTTTATTCACTGCAATTCACAAGTTGAATCATATTGCGTTTACTTTGGATATCGTTCACCTTGCGATGCAAGCAGATAGGACACCTTCTTGTAATATGTGCAAACACAGGAAAAAATAAAAGATATCAGTAAATTTTTAAGATGTTTCTTTGGCACAACTCCGATTAAATCATCAGTTACCATTTCAAATTAAGATATATACATTAAGATTATTAAATGGTTCATTTTTCCCGTACCCCACAGTTCTGGTTTTTTCTCCCTCTATTCAGAAGCAATCAGGACATTTCTTAATTTTGGTTGCCATATAATATTGACAAAGAAGCATATTTTGTATGAATTTGCATGATTATGTCAACAGATATATTTATGTATATTATATATATATATATATATATATATATATATATATATATATATATATNGATATATATATATATATATATATATATCCTCTTTTGTTTCCAATGAAAATCATTTTGTAACTGTCAATGATAGTTTTTCTTCGTTATTTTTGTACCAACCATACAGATGTGTTGCCAAGATTTTTTTCTCTCTTTCGTTTAGATGTCTTCTTCCATATTATGTAACATTTGTTTTAATCACTTCCAGAATATATATTTACAAATATCATCGTTGGTGGGAAAATCAAGTTCAGGCGTGTAGTCAATTTGGCTATATTTTGCTTGAGCTATGTTTGAAGTAAACAAAATTTCACTTTTCCTCATGGTAGTAAACGTATGTCCAATTAAGATATGCCGAACGTAATGACTAAAATATGCGTGATTTTAGAGAAATTGACTTGAAAATATTTATGTGGTATTTTTACAAAATACTAGAATTAATAGAATTAATAATTTTACAGTGACGTTCTGTATTGTTATATATTATTATGAGAATGAAGAAAGACGCGACGATCGAAACCCATGAAATTATATCACCTCCCCGATCAACCTTCAACATCATTCTCAGTTCCGCGTCATCACCATCCACCCCAACACTTCACCGGCGACGCCCCAACACGGGCCGTTCCGTCCCAGCACCGGCGTAACGCACCGTCAACTCTACTTAACTGCGACAGCGTCCTGAAATCCGAGCGAACGTCGCGTCGTGCCGTGGGCAGTGGACTGGGAGCGCAGGGCGGGGACGACGCTAGGTGAGACGCGTGCAGAGAGGGTCTGCGCTGTATGTGCATGGTGGTGGGCTTCGGCGCGCTTCCAGTCCGATTAATGCCGTCCGATGGCTCGACGTACTCCGCATATAACGGCAAGTGCTAGAATATTGCGGCGGTTGAAGTGTGAGAGATGAAGTGGACTTCAGTAATGCAGTCTGAGGGAGGGAAGCGGGTTTCCACAGTTATCGATTTTAGGTGCGCGAATGAGGAGGAAGGGGGTTTTTGCATTGTGCATTGTGTTGCGTCGATGTATATCGACGTTTGCAAGCAACTTCTCCAGACATGAAAAATGACCATGAATGTAGAGTACTCGAGAGATGGGTTTTTGGTGGAAATAGCTTTGAGATGGAGAGAAATGAAAGGGCAAAATATGCAAAATATGAACATTACATTCCAATACATTTCTTTCCTCATCCATTTTTATCTATGGTTTTGCAATACTGAAAGTGAATTCTTCTTCTGTCAAAATACAAGAAACGTTTAATGATATTTGTGTTAAATTGTGTATACTTGATCTGTAAAATTTTCATTAAAATATTTGTAATTTATGCGACTAACGAAAACAAACGATTTTTTAAACCATTAGATTTTGAAATAAGGATTTTGTAAATAAGGTTACAAAAAGTTGAAAGAATTATATTTATTCGCATGATAATCTCATAATAAATGAGAAGACTGATTGTAATGCTTGATAGTTATTGGTGTTGCATCATACCAGCTGGTCTTGTTAGAATTATAACCACAACAATATTATATATTTGATAACATTAGAAATCAAAATCTAACTGCTCGAGATATTGCGAATAAAAATGTTATAAATTTACAAATTACGTGTGTGTGTTACGCAGAAATCCCGAATTTGGGCATTAGACGAAAGAAAACGACCAAAACTAGTTTTGGCAGATGCGTTTTTGCCAGAACTTATTTTAAGTGTTTTCAAAGTACTCAATACTAGTTCTAGTAAAAGAGAATCATCCAAAACTAGTCTTGTCCTCTTAACAATAATGAAACGTCTTATACTCGGTGCCAATTGTTGTTTTTTTTCAGTATTTACAATGGAACAAATGTAATTTTCGTATAAGAGGCATGAGGGAAAATGGTAATTACGCGCTTTTGAGTGTTTATGTTCGGATTGGTATAAAAGTATTCACCCCGAGTATATTACGAGCTTTTATTTAACTTGCCCCGTCCGATGTTTGTATGTATTGTAACGTCGGCGCCAGGACACGTCAACAACTTGCGAAATATTAATAGCTATTTGTATTTCCCAAGCAGGATGCTGTTAAGAATATGACAATAAGTGGCCGGTCCGCGCTAAGACGGACGTGCGACGAATTTTCCGTGTGAAGGTATTGTTCGAATAAACACTTTTCAACTTAAGGAAAGTATGTACCAGTGTATTCGAAGAATGCAGTCGGCGACGTTGACTCAAGGGGGTTCAGGTGTTCCTAAATTAAAGACGAATTCCACGAAGAAATGAAAGAAGAACGAAAAGGGTGTTTGCGAAGCGCCTAGGTGACGCGCATAGCGATTCGTCCTCTACGGCGCGTCCTCTGCATTCCTAGAAGCGAAAAGGGGACACAACATAAGTGCCTACATGGTGGTGGCGAAGGCGTGGTTATTCGCTGATCACGTGACGTCTGGTACAGTATATATTGAGAGGCGTGAATCTCCTCGGGGATGCTTTACAAAGGAACGTAGAGATCCGTCAGCACGGAGAAGTGACTGCACTAAGTTTTGGTCGTGGAGACCAGATTGTTTGTTAAGGCTGCTGCGGTAGACTTAATGAACTCATTACTAGGTGAGAGGGTCGTAACTAGTATCAGTTAGTTGTTGGGTGAAAACAACTTATCTTTTCGAAAGAACCGATAACCTGAGGGTTTATTAAAATTTAGTTGTCTTCAACTATATTTTACAAAGTATAAACGATGCTCTCTTATATCATTATTTGTCTAATAAACGATTATTAGATGTATTCATGATTTTGGGAGTTTGTGTCTGTAAACAATTCAGATTTCATGTTATTTATAATAAATCATTATTTATTATTATTACATGTGAGTTTGGTTGCTAGGGAAACCGAGCTGGTGGCAGCGAAAAAAACTGCCATAGGGATTTTGGTATGTATGTGGATCCCGCTTCTACCAAAAGAATAATAACAACACTTTGAGGCGTGATGTTACAGTATATATGTATGTATGTGTGTATGAATATATGTTTGCGTGTTTGTATGTGTGTATATATGTGTGTAGTTTGCATGACTATAGATTATGGTACCATTTTAGGAAAATCTACCCTAAGAGAGTAAAACGGGGATATGTATGTATTTATGTCGTCTAAATTCGCACTTCTATTTTTCGGCCACGTCCAAGTTTCCAATCGAGCTGTAATTTTACAGATATGTGTATCTTGCATGACAACAGATGGTTATGGTACGATTTTACTAAAATCTATCCACACCATTCCCACCGTTTCCTTCATTTTAATAATTCATCTCTTCAATCCCCAAGACGATGAATTTGACTCTAATATAGGTCATTTCAGATTCTTTTTAAGTCTTACCCTTCTCACCCTCAACTCCATGTTATTTAAACAGTATTATTCACATCAGCAACCCTGAAAACTATTTGTTTGATGCAACTCGGTCCTTATCAATTTTTTTTTCATTTCATGTCGTTTCCACTCCCTTTAAGGGATAAAGATGTGTGTTATTTCCATGCGGTGACACTTTTCATCTTAGCGACGCTAAAAATCGTGAAAATGTTAATTTTCGCTAATTTTTATATATCTACTTCCCTAAGGTTGAAGGGATGAACGGAGGATGATCATAGACTTACGAGAATCGGGGATGTCGCTATTCATTTCAGTGACCCGGAAAGTGATGTATTCAGCACCAATATCAGTCGTTTAATCTTATTTTTAATTTCATTGTCTTTCCACCCCATCCCCAGGGGATGCTAGGAGTGTTTTGTACCCACTGAAGGTGAATTTTGACTTACAGTATATCAGAATATCATTTTTGAACTCAGAGATGTCGAAAGTTGAGAATTGGACACTTCTGTCATTTCCTATAACTTTAAAATATCATCCCCTTCCGTAGAAATATATAAGGGTTGATCATGGACGTGTGTGTCATCGGGAATAGTACAAGTTTCAACGGCCTCGATAACTGTGATCCCAACACTAATTGCGGTCATTTCCGATTACCTTTACATTTTTCCCCTCTCACCTCCTAGACGTTGGGTGCACATTCGTTCATAGGAGGTGATCGTAAACTTAAGCGACATGAGAAATGTTACTCTTCATTTCAGCAGCCTCAAAAATGTAGTCATAACTAATATCGATTGTTTCCGAATATTTTTTAAATATAAACCTTTACTCACCTCTCGCTAGGGATGCAAGTAATGTGTTACCAACACAGTGTTTGTTGCCAGATAGTGAGTCTTTGTTCTACCAAGTTTCCTTGAAATTCCTTCACGCAGTCGAGATTTGTAGTGCGCCATACATATATCCAATATTGTATGTTTCGAAATGTCCATGCAGGTAACAGATTAAGTACACCTGAGTCGATCAACCGGCTATTGCGTGCAGGTGCGCCACACGCTTGCGCAGTTCGGCAGAATTGACGTTCCCGCCTTGAAGATATAGTAAAATATTCTTGAGTAAGCTCTTGTTCCAGCGGCGGTCAACAGTGAATCATGTCACAGATGATACTCCCTCGCAAAAGGGTAGTTCAAACTTACGCCACCAGGGCGCGCCAGTGACCGGCTGAAACTCATTAGTTCTCGAAGGAAATATTTCAGAATTCCTGCGTCAGAGAGCGCGGCGGTAGCTCGACCTTGACCGTCAAATAATATGGTATTCATTTGTTTCTTTTTTATTGTATATTTTTAGGGCTGCCCTTGTACGAGCAACGAGACGAAGAATAAAAAATACGTATTGTATCGTATATAATTTGTTTTATGCTCATTTTTTCGTATTGAAACATTTATTTAACATTCATTATAAATAGTGTGAATTATTTCTTGATTGAACTTATTATTGGCGAGGCAATTGAAATTCTTCACGACAATGAAATCTTGTTTTTTATAAGCTCCAATGAGATTAATTCTGCTTCAACAATAGGTGTATTGAAGTGATCTTTGCATTCACTCTTGTGAAAACGCTGTTCCTAGGATCCTGCTTCCAGCTCCAGGTGTCTGAATATCTTCTGGCAGAATTTTGTGTTTTGTGTTAAACACATTTGTATACGTAGATAGATAAAAATTGCGGAAGAAATGAATTCATGGACTTATATTATCGTGTTTTATTAATATACCACCTCAGTCCTTAAAAATGTTAGTTTTAAAATCGTGGACATCTCATAGAAATATAAATTTTCCATAAATCTGAGTATTACAAACACCACACAGTGAAAAGAAGACACAGTGGAAAAATATATCTAGAAATTATATCCGGTTGAAGTACACGAAACTAGATTGTTGTGAAAATGCTCAATACTAGTTCTGTCCTTCAAAACTCTCAAATCTAGTTCTGACCGTACGTAAACGACCAAAACATTTAGTATTGATAAGGAACTACGGACATAAAAGTAATTAAGTTATTAATTCCCAGTTGTGTGTAAAGTATCAGATTTCAATCGCTTTCATGTAACACCTGTTTAAAAATAACGTCAATACTCAATAATATATATTATTTGATTGTTCCTTTGTACATTTTCATAAATTATTCCATGAATAGCTTTTATGGCATGAAAAAGTATTATTTCACTTGTTCTCAATTATGATCAGGAAGTAATTTTTGCGCTCATTTAAATTATGCAAGAACCGAGGAACAATAGAAACCTAAATGTGGAAGCGCAATGGGAATCAATTTGCGTAAAGGGTTGATCCCATATGCTATGAAAAAAATTCTCTTCATTATCAACTGAACCACGCGTAATTTTTTGCAATAACTGCTGTTTAATTTAACTTTAATTGCTGCATTGGAATACATTTACGAACACGTTAATGAATAACTGTTGCATGATAAAAAGAAGGTAACAAGTTATAATATTTCGCTTTAGAATAAATGATATTATGTTTAGAAAATTTTTGTTTAAAAAATTATATTTCAAATATTTTGATCTGAGTTTGTGACTGTGTAAGCAAATTTCAGCCAGTGCTTTACTCGTATGTTTGGAACACCTTTTACTATTATTGCTTCCAACCAAGTAATTCCTTCCCCTTTATCTGCGCCAAGAAATTTGTTCCGCTCCCTGCACAACACAAACGGGAAAGCGGAAGGAAAAGGGAAAAGCGCCTCCGCTGTGAGATTAGCGAAGCTACTGCTTTACCGATCGACCGACCGACCGACCGAACGCCGTCCAGCAACACGGTTCCAGAGCTCCAGAGTACGCATCGCGCGAACGCCGAAGTACGATGTGAAAGCGATACGCTGAAATTCAATGCGAGGCAAGGAGACTCGTTGGGGTTGTGGGTGAGTCGTAGGGGCTAACAAAATTCCGGGGCTTGGCCTCTGAATCAGATTTGCGCTTCTGAGCGACCGCATGAGAAACCTGTGAATGCGGCTCAAGAGGAAGTCGAGAGGGTTATACTCGGTTGGGCGAAAGAGACGGAGAGATGACGCGGATAAACTGGATGGATAAGGAGATGACGTGGGTGTGGAGGGGTGGGGGATGGGGGAAGACCCGAAGCGGGAGTTCCGCTCACCCGGGGAGTCCCTAGTAATCTGGGCCAATCGCGAGTGATTGATATGTTAATGTTCGGGACAGCCAGTGCTCGTTTGTGGTCGGTGATCGCGCGCCACGGGATGAAGACCCATGCATGTCTTCGTATTTCAGTACTAATGGCGAGGTATTGTAAGAGTAAGATATTGTAAGAGAAAACCCGTCAAATTGGGGCGATAGAATTACTTTAATTGAGTCTTTTGAAGTAAACATCATATCGGTAAATTCGCAAGTTTCTTTCAGTTTCTCTGCGATATCCCAAAATTTATTTCCGTGTCCGGTACTCTAACTTGCGATTCTAACTTGTGATTTACCTAGGATTGAATTTCTCTTACTTCTTGATTTATTTCAATATCCATATCCAATACCATATTCTATTTTTCGTTCTTTGAACTTCGACTCCATTCTTCTCGTTGCTCTGCAATTCTTACTGGGGTAATATCGTATTGTTTATCATTTTCACGTTTGTGAATTTTGTAAATGCAAGAGCGTAGCGGAAAGAAAACTAGGAATATACACCATTTATATTACATTTTAATTATTTTTCTAATAGATTTCAAAACATTTACGCACTTTAACTAATATAAATAAGAAATATAAACACTGATATGAAAGAAATGAAACACAAAAGGAACAAATACGTATAAATAATTAAAAGAGATTAACAATTTAATAAATTGTTGCAAATTAAGTTTTTTCTTTCACTGAAGATATAAAAGAATGAAATTTGAGATATTTCGATTTTTACTGTATTTTCTTCCACGTCTTTCATAGTCAGTATTTTGGGTCTACCGATGAACGAATAATTTTTTTTATTTTATTTGTTTTAATTCTTTTTGAAGCTTATAATATATATTTTCGTGATGGGAAAGCATTATAATTGTGTTACAATAAAGTATTCCTCGAAAAAGTTTTATTGAAACAATAAATTCACTTATTTGGTTCCTTTCAAATATTCATGACATTTCAAGAGACACTTTCAATGGAAAGTCAAAGCGAACATTTCAGTTTCCGTGTCGCAAAAATACGCGTTGACGAAAGCAGGAATTGCGATGAAAACGATATTGGGAAGGGGTAGGGGTGCTAGGAAAGGGGATTCTGATGTGCCATTGGCGCTGGAATTTCCCACTGCAACATCCTCCGTTGGCAGTCTCATCCCTACAACGCAGTATTTGTTTTCAATTTGGGTGACGGTACGACGGGAGGGTGACTGTGCAAACACAGGTGTGGTGCACCCTTGCTCTTCCCACTCCTATGGTCTAGTCCCTTCAGATCTCTCCCTTGTTGTGACCTATCCTCTGTTCCTCCCTCCTACTGCATTCCCACCACTTTATTTCGCTTTACCGACGTTTTATGGGATGCCTTTTTAACGGAAGAAGAATATCTGAAGTGTATGAGATAACGCGCATTACGATGTTTTAGCAAGATTTTGAATCTTCAATTGTCAACTTATACATTATGGCAATTGAAACTGAGACTAGTGGAACTGAACTTGAACTGACCTTAAGTGGTCATGTCTTAATGAACTTTAGGGAAGTGTTACCGTGTGGGTTAAAGATAAAAATTGTAAATTTACCAATTTACCAAAACTGCTGCATGGTTTGCTGCATATCATTGTAGAGTTCTTGAATAGGTATTGCAAAAAAATATTATTTACTAATAGCAAATTATAAAATTAATATGGGAAGGATTCATATTAAAGTTTTGTTATTGTTTCTTTCCGTTTCTTCTGCATTACATATCTTTATTTATAATAATTTAAATTCAGAGTTTGAAGAAATGGAAACATGTTCCCCGTCCTTTCTTTTGTACCCGTGATTTAACGTTCTTTTGCAACTTATTTTCCTGTATTCATATTATCCCTCATTATTTCTAATTCTTACAACATGAAGCTCTGTTATAATCATACAAAATGATCTTAAGGAATTTCGACAATGGTTTGGTTTTTGAATGTCCGGAATGGGGTTATTGGTCTGGAAGATATTAAAAATAAATAATTATTTATGTTGTTCAGTTTTGTTCACTGTTTCACAGTTTTTTTATATCGGTTTATCGATTGTTTATTTTTCCCATATAAACAAATATTTCCCATATAAACATATATTTGCTAGTGAAATTAAACAAGTATAAATAAGATATAGGGGCCATCCCAAAGAAGGTTCTTGAGCTGACCACCGGAAATGGCGTGTCAAACAGTGTTACGCCCTGAACCAGAAACATTGGCATCATGACATAAGAAAGTAACGGGTCGCAACGATGTCTGTATACGGTACATTCGCTGCACGCTCATCTACAGGTCATGACTTTGAACTCTCTGGAATGTTTTACGTTGAAGTAATGCACAACACCTGCAGCCAATGACTGTTAAATGGTAACGTACACATTTCCTAGTAGCGTGGGAGTCGCTCTATGACATCTGAATAGGGTCAGCGGAGGGAGAGTGTAAGCAGATTAAGGGTTAGCAGAGGACGATGTTTGCAAGTTAGGAATAAATGTACGTTGTATGTTCAGACACCATCCTTTTCAATACTGGAAATGGAAAGGGGCTTTCTCAGGGGGGGGGGGGGCTGTACTGAAAAGAGAATGTAGTTGGTTGAGACAACTTTTTTCCCCTGAATCGTGAGGTTATGTTTTCGAATGCTGAGTAAGGTAGGAAAGGGTTCATCCTGGAAGCTAAGTGATACGTATGTCATTTAACCATCTTCATCACTCCCGATATAACCATCTCAACAAAGTCATCTGAAGTTGATGACAACCAACCTCCTCGTTCTCACTAGACTTCGGACTAAATCTTTCTAATCATAAAATGCAAGAAATAACGTAAATTATGCTTTATTATATCATATACTTTGGTAATCTCTCCAAATTACGTTATGCGATTTTACACAGTAAATGTCAATGAATTTCGCCCATTGGTGATGACTTTCAGGAGTACCACGCGTGTTTTCACTTGTTTTCCAAGGCAACTTTTATTTTTATTTTCCACACTTCCCGCGTGAATTTCAGAAACAAAAGCCTGTTAAGGGCGATGACCTGTGAGGCAAACATAGGCACTTGAGGTTAAAGCACTCATGCATATGGGACGCGCCTGGGGATTATGGGGTTTGAGAGTTAAAGCGCGTGGGAGAGGGAAGTAAGTTCACGCACGTGCACGAGGGTGACTTTTTTTTTTTTCGTGGGGAGGCAAAAGGTTGGTAACTTTCTCTCGTAAATGTAATTTTCTAACGAGTGAAACTGGGGGCTTCAGAGGGTGAAGTGTATGTCTTGGAAAGTATGTTCTCACTACCTACACTACAAAATGTGAATGCTTTTGTTTGAATCTTATTGAAAATAGATAAGAAGAGCGAAATAATGCAAATACGTTATGTATAACGAAAACAAACCAACTCAAGTTATCAAATTTGCAGTTCGATAAACTTTTTGCGGTTGAGACATTTTTATATTCGGTAAATTAATCAATCTAGGAGCGAAGACTTAAACATTCATCTTATTCAGTTATTTATAGTTTATATGTCTATTTATATGTTCAGTTATTTATATTCATACAAGGATTCAAATAATATATATTTTTTAGTTATAAATAATTTTTTATTTAATCTTAACGCTCAGTGTGTTATTCATCTGAATGGAATAAATATTATTGAATTATATTAAATATATGTCGCACGATAAAATCATGAATAGTCATTAAAATTAAATACTTTACGAAAAACGAGAATAATGAAACTACGAAAACTTGCATACTATTATTAGAGAAATAAACTATGATCAGGAAAGCTGGGGTTCAAATCCAGATTTCTGGGATAATTCAATTGCTTAGACCAAAAACGTATTGAATCTGATTTTCCAGTTGTTACCTTTGTCTCAGGACCTCTTCTTACCTTTAATACCCGCGGGAAGGTGCACGGACGATTTTCCCTTTACCGCATCCTTCTATACTTCACAAGGAAAACCTAACAATATGACAAACTTGCAAGTGATCATGAGTGTGTCATTGTATTGACGCCTCAGATCCGTCACAACTAATTCCGAATGTCGTTTCAATCAAACAAGATTTCAGAAAAAATGTGCGTTTTATCTAAGTTAACAATAGTTATTTCCTTCGGTTTGAAGAACTTGTAATTTAACTAATTTTATATTTAATTGTTGCATATTAAATATGGCTTTAAAGTGATTCCAGTATGAATGAATTAAAATTTATCGTCATTCGAGAACTGATGAAAAATTAAAGCCAATCCTGTATTATAAAAATTACATAAAGCATATTAATAACAATACATATATTTCATAGTTTTATAGGTTCAAATAGTTTACACTTCGGCTCTACCTGTAATTCGTTGCAGTCTTACGTGTTCCGTTATCCTACGCGCCAGTGATTCTCTAACTATAAAAATATATTTCGTTATATACTGTAAGAAACTCGTGAAGTGAAGAAGAAAATAATATCGACTTAAATTGCTGACAATTTTATCTTGAAGTGTTTTTGAGTCCCCTAGTGGCGCGCAGGTCGCTTGTTTACATTTTCCTCTTGTTTACAACCCTACACGACGCTAATAAGGAATGTTTTATTAAACTGTTGCGTGTTAAATATGCTTTTAAAATCATGCTAGAATAATATCATGCTTTATCGTCATTTGAAATTTGTTAAATGTTCACAACCAATCCTGCATTGTCAAATTTATTTGGTCTTGCGAGTCACTGCAAATGATGCGAATTAATACAAAACTAATTTCATTCATATAATTAATGTTACAAACTAATAACCATTCGTTGTATCACAGGAGAGGATATGGGGGGACTTGTTTGTTTCAACAAGCATAATAGATTAGTATATAAGCAGATTCTTGTAAGGCACGTTTCAGATTCACAAAACACACATTTATTATACTTGAACAAGATATACATATACTTTCCTTAAAATTACACAAAAAGAATTACGTAAGTATTCTCCTGAGTAACAAATTTGAAATTGGCTGTTGTGGGCAACCAATGCTTTGAGAATGTTGAATTCTGCAGAGTTACATGGATAAATCTTTATCATGAAAATATAAACCATTGTTTGCGGAAATCCCTTTTACAAGCCTTTTCCCAATGGTTAAAACAGAATTACGTAGTGGTTAATATATAAAAGGTGAAGCGTGACCGCATCTGGTCTACGCATAAAAAAGAAGACCCCTTTAGAACTCAAGTTTTTGAGTTAAACCCCCCGTAACAAACTTGGATTTCATATGAAAGTACCTGCAAAACATTTGATAATAATCGGTTAAATAATCGTGAAATTAGCAGGATTTTATAATACATAAGATTAAGTGAGAACTCTCATCTATATGCAGACCTCGTTTTAACACGAGTAAGAATACTTAGTAGTAATGCAACACGTTGTAGAGTAGTAGTCCTTCACGGCCACGGTCGCAGCTACCGTGGCCTTGCGTAACAGCATGAAGAATTGATGCAGTGATAATTGCTGAAACTTAGAAAACTTATATGAACAAGCATGTTCAATGTCTTCGCGGTTGGCTCATAGCACTATGCCATGAATAGTAACGATGCAGCAGTTGTGTGACTTTTTATAAAAGCCACGGTCCAAAAAACATGCCGTATCATTGTTACATTGTTCAGCGTCCGGACGATGATAAAGAGCAGATGCACGTAGAATGTGACAGCATGTCATGTATTTCGACGACGCCTCTGAAGGAAGACTGAACCTGCTTGTGGATCGAACTGTGTCCTTTATATAGCAGACGCACAGACTGTCTATAATGAACACGTTCATGAATGTGATATCGATTGTTGTCATGGAACTTGCAATTCACATGGAGTTTGTAATCTCCAAAGAATATTTATGATCAAAGAATACTTATGTATTCACAGAATAGTTATACACTTGGTAAGTTTCTCACAGAACACTAATAACTTAGAGTGCGTAGTAGATAGGGAAGTAGAATTAAATGCTTTACGAACGTTTGGTTCGTAACAATTAATACCATGAGAAATTTAAGAGAAAAATATATACGTCACCTTATGCTCGTAATGCTTAAATCATTTTATTTTCTGAAACGAATCTCGTTTTTAGGACCTATAATGTCGAAAACCTACGAATAACTAGAGTTGAGCGCTCTTCTGCAAGAAACAGCCGTGTTGGAACATCGTTTGACGCTCTTACTGCTCCGTGTCGTCGCGTCGCGTCGCTACAACAGAATATCGGCAAGTAGCGGAACTTACGTGTCAGCGTTCTTCTCCTCGTCTCATTCCCGGTTAAAAAAACAAAGGAAGTACGGTGCGCGCGTTTTCTTGAGTTTCATTTCCCAAGAGGAAACAAGATGGCTGTTCACCGCGGCGGATCCTCTTAGGACGGACTTTGCTTCTTGTAGTCCGCGTGTGCGCAGGTGCGTGAGATTCGCGACGCAAACTCACGCATCGGACGTCGTTTACAGTGATATCGTAAACGACGAGAACCTGCGCAGGTTTACTGTTTTCGTGCTTCAGTTACAACGAGGTGTTGTGAATTTAATGTTTACGTCATGCACAGAGGACTGTGATTCTAAATTACTTAGCTAGCATTGGAAGAAGTTTCTTTGCAAATTTGTTGTGTACACTAAGTGAGCACGAGTTCTGAGCTTGCTGGTTCTAATGGTTAAGGAGCTTTCTCAAGAGACAAATCCCACTTCCACGTAACACATTCCATTTACTTTCTCCATTACTTCATTTGAGCTTTTACAACAAGTTTGCAATTATTTGTTAGTCATGACTTACAAAATAGACATAAAATATATTATAAAATTGTTAACGTTGAAAACAGTAATATTGTGTAAACTATTTTCTTGTTTTATTGCTATATCATTGATTCAGATTTTTTTTTTTGAAACCTTAAAATATGTTCTGGAAATCGTTGATAAGAACAAATAACACGTCCTGTGTTTACCTGTTTTTTGAAAAACAATTTAAACACAAGAAAATTGAAGTTATATTATATAGGTTGAATAATGTTGTTCTTCTATACATTAGGAAATTGGCCATTATATTTTGAATTAGTTTATGTAAAATTATGTGCATTCGCAGTCGTCTTTTTTATGTGCAAATTTGACATTAATTTTGGATGTAGTAAGAAATATAATTAATATTTAAAACGACTAGAAAAAAATCTGTTTGCATTGGAAGTATGTTACGTAAACCTCGAAACTCAAATATATTTTGATACACAAGTTAATCATCACTATTACAGGTCACCTGCAAATATTCTATAGTTAGAATTTTTTTCGCTGAATTTCTTATTCTTATAAATATATCGCTAAGATAATGAGAAGTTGTAAAAGTATGTTGATTACATTTCATTCAAACATATTGTAATTTTTGAAATCAATTTAGCGTTGTAAAAATTTAGCTTATAGNCATAAACAATGCTCATACGCATTATTAATTTTAAACTTGAGTACAGATGTACTATATCTGTCTCTTATACACATCTAGATGTGTATAAGAGACAGACGTAAGTTTATGTTTTTTAACTTATTTGTTATACCTTTTCCCATAACTTCTGTAACATCGTGCACGTGGCTGAGTAGAGCTAACGGGCCCACACCAGACAATGCCCAGCGGAGGGTCAAAGGATGGGGGAAGGAGAGGGCCCGGAACTCATAAATGCGATATTGTGAAAAGGCGAAGGGTTCTGAGGACATCTGCGCAACGTGGGTGATGACCTGCCCAGCAAAGGGTCAGTGAATTAACTGTCTTTAGGAGGGCGGAGAACCCGGAAACTGAAAGCACATTTGAAAGTGACGAAAGGTTCGAGGAAGATATCTGTGTAGGTTATCTGGAAGGTGGGGGTGGGGGGACCTGTCCGGCAAAGAGTCAGTCAATAACCTGTACTTGAGGGTCGGATGGGACGCGGAAACGACTCGAAGGCGTCATTGTGAGCGACAAAGGGTTTTGAACTATGCTAACACCTGCACAGCGAGGGTGATAAATCCTCCGTATGCATACCCAGACGGGACTGGGCAACGGAGGCGGCGACACCAAGATGCGTCCCCCTCCCTAACCGATTAACGGCACGGGAAAACAGTAGCGCGAGGACCATAACCGATTCATTCGGTCTGCTACGAGAGGTGAGGAGGTGGCAGTGACACGCCGTGTGCTGTGCGGAAAAGAGTCGTCCGCAGAGACTTTGAAATAGTTTAACACTCGGAAGAGTGTCTTCCACAAAGACTGAGATAGCTAACTATTCATCCATGTCTAATCATTTGTATATGCTTTTGTAAATTGTCATTTCTGTTTATATTTCAAGTGAAGAGTTATTATTCTTGAAATGAGATTTTTATTTCCTCTTAGTAAGAGAGGTGGTGACAGTGAAAACAATAGGATCAGATAGATACGTTACACTTCACATGTCCAAGTCCACGTTAAATTGTGCATAAGATTATGTTTTCTCGTTATCAGGGGAGAAAAAACTTTTTCTACCATGGCAACATTTTCTCTCATGTTTAGTAATCCAAAATCCAGTACTAGAAACATCAAACAACAAAAAATAAGAATTTAATGGTAACCAACACCCTTGAAAGTTTTGGAATTAGGTCTCGCAGACCTAGGTATCGAATATATTAAGTTTTAATTTTTTTTTTTTGATGAGCTAAATTTAGCTCCGATAATAGTCACCTCTTTCATATTACCACATTTAATGGTATGTGGTGTCTGAGGATAAGAATCGTTAGATTACCGTGGAAAATAAACTAATATTTATCTGCAGTGGACGAGGGAAGGAGACAGTTTCTCCGAAATTTTGTTTTTTGATGTTAAGTATACTTAAACATTCTTTTACGAATATATGTACTGCGTAATTGTTGTTTTGCTGTGAGACAAGTTTTTCAATTAAGTGTGCAAGAGTTTATAATTACAATTATTCAGAGTAAAACTAACCATTTTTTCGGAAATGTGAATTTCAGAGATTATTGTATGAATAGATTCACTCTGTAGCACAATGCACTAAGTGTGTTATATTTTATTCATGTCCATCTTTCCTACCACGCGGAATTTCCCACGTAAAAAGAATACGCATAACGCTGCAAATTCTTACCATTTGCAAGCACATAAGAATAAACTGCATGAAAATCTCACATCGCGTGACGCCAAAGGCGGGCTTGTAAAAAGGTAGGAGCTGCAGATGATGGCATAAGGTTGAATGACAAGTGTATACCAGGAGATTCCGTGAAGTACAAAAATCTCTCGTACCGATTCCACGAATTGCAAAGTGTAAATATTTCGCTATTTTGGATAAGTAATTTGTTAAAATATCATGTAAATAATGTGATGTGAGTCAAAAATATCACATTTATTGGAAAATAAGTGCATCATTAATCACCCAGGATTATGGAGGAGTGTAATTTCAATATTACTCGTTCAGTATTAAAACTGTTTAACTGTTACACATTAGCAGTGGGTAGTATTTCGCAGTAGCAACCGCGACACGGGAAGATATGTTAAGCCTTCTGTTCCTGTCGTTCTCATTCCGGGATACACCGGACTTTCGTGTCACTGAAGCTGACGTCATAGTGAATTCTTAAACTGATAAGCTGACTGGAGTAGATTACATAAAAAACATTAAATAGAAAAAGTTTTTAACTATAACTGCGGAAATTTTACTATTCCTATATAGGCATAATGACATTCTGGGAAACGCGGATGTGAGTGGTCCGAATTAACGTTCCACGGAAACCAATTTCCCAAAACATAATCGACGGCACATCCCAAAATTCCGATCTTCCTAAACACGTTCAACTGAATGCATATCTCAGAAACTTACTCCTCCCCAACCTCGTTAATAGACGTTTCGAACCATATTTAAAATATTACCTTGTTGAACAGAAATGTGCATTTTATGGTTGATTATTAATATCACTAATTAATTAAATATTTTTAAATATTGAAGTCCGTCAGTTGAAATTACTACTTGACAGTTTTCAATACAACTTTTAATGGTTGAAATTGATGGATAAAACTGTCTACCACGTTGTAGGTTTCGGGATGTAGTCTCATTAACAATTACGTTTACATTTTTTTATCCGTAAGAAAGGAGAACTATCAATAGTTATTATTTATTCATCAACGTTACTTGTGCGAGCAAACTTGTTTTATTACGATGCATTGTATGGTTTTAAAATTAATTGTAGATGATATTCCCCGGAAGTATTGAGACATTGGTACTTTTTGTAGCGTTACACCAGCTCTGAAGTTCGATATAATTGTTGATGATCCGTAATGTGTGTTACGAGGTTTACAGTGTTAATAGGATCGATGGTGCGTTGTACATTTGAGTAGCGACAAGCTGTGGGTCATCTCAGATAATCTTGATGCACTACAAGGTGTGTTCACAAATGCTATTTTGAAACATCAAAATTTTAAGTAGTTTCAAAGAAAAATTTACTTAAAATTTGTTACGAAACAAACCTTAGAAAGAGTTTTATGTGATCGTTAGATGTGAAATATTGCATGCAATTGTATGTGGTGTATTACATGAAATTATATGTAAGATGCTATTGTTAGTTTTCATTGAATTCTTACAAGTTACAGAATTTAATTTCGTAATACGAGCATGTAAAATAATTTACATTGTGATTCTATACGTTTTAACGGTGGAATTACGAGTGTTTTACATAAGAAAAAAAAACATTTCCATTCAGTCGAGTCTCCATGAATTTCAAATTAACCATCTAAGCTGAGATCAAAAGCTACGATAATAGATAGATTTACCCTGTATGTCACCCTACCTACAGAAATATGGCATACACAAACCGGAGATTTCTTTTTCCTCTGACACTCAACTTCGTGTTTTGAGCTTGTGATGTTACGGATGCCGGAAGTCAGTGAGAAAAGAACAGGTATCGAGTATTATTTTTTATATGGTTAGAAAGATAAAAAGCTCATTGTATAATATGCAGCTCTTCCATCTCTATATTCCTTATTAGAAACACCTTCTAATCCAGCATCCTTGAGTTCTCGTCGAAAGGTCTCGAAGCGGTCGGGTTACCCGAAACGCCGAGGGTGCCAGGCCGGGGCGCCCCGGTTGATCTGCGAAGCGGAAGTGACGTCATTCGCTTGTGTCATGAGCATTGTAGTTCATTATTCAAATGCAGCCTCCGCCTGAAGCAGACTCTGGCAATGCAGATTCCGCTATCTTGGCTGTTACAAGGCTCAACTATTCAAATTCAAATTAGAAATCCAGTTCTCTCTCTGTGTGCGAGAACACTGTGGTGGTGAGCGTTGGAGGGGGGGGGAAGCGGAGGATTGGGAAGACAGATACGTCGGAACGGGGTTCAAGAGGAGGGAGATGATAACAGCAATGGTGCTGGAGCATCTATGCAACGGTCTGTCGAGATGTTCTCGCCATCCAACACCAGGCTCTTCCCTCCCTCCGCGCCTACCTGTGTTTTCGAGAACTTTAGGTTTATGGCTTTGCTGAAGTTTGTGGCGAGGAGATATGGAAAGATAATCGTCAACTTAAAATACGGAGAGAAAAAACCTGAAGAGTATAGCAACCGTACAAAAATAAATAAATCTGTCATATTATCCTGTACAGTTAAATGAGGTATATTTGAGAGGGCCGGAAATGGATTGATTGATTGATTGATTTAAAGAAATTCTTGCGTTTATTTTGAATGACACAAAAGTGGTTTATCGTGAATATCTCTGCGAAAATTTACTTTTGTATTCAGACACATGGAGGTACACCCGCTAAACAACGTTATGTCTATTTATCCTTTTTTTTCAGACACCGACATCTAATCAACTACGTGTCTCGTGTTGGTCACACGTAGGTGTATATATGATTTAATGCATTAACAATGCAATTTGACTGAATTGTTGAAGGAGTGACGTTTTTTCAGTCCAGTAAAATCATTCACCCCTGAAGTTTCCACTTAAAAGGGACAATTTTATAAAGGTTTCATGACATTTATTATAAATTTTCTACCCATTAGTATGTTTATATTCATCATATTAGACGATTTGACTCCTCCAAAATTATGAAAATGAGTTCATTATATTATTATTATTATTATTATTATTATTATTATTATTATTATTATTATTATTATGTATTTTTATCTCAGATAATGCTGGTATACTTTTTCCATCCGGGAATGAACCATGAATTCCTAGGGTTGTATATAATCCATATAACAGCTACAATACTGTTCTCAGGATATGGGCAGTTCCCAACAGTGCTGTTTTTTAAATTTCATTTAGATTTCCTGATATTTTCTGTATATATTGCTCTATTGTTTTATTGATAGTTCCTAATGCCCCTATTACTACTGGTGTGATGTCTGTTTTTCTTTTCCACATTCTATTTTTAAGTCTGTGTATTTTATTATTTTTTCAGCTTCTTTTTGTGAGATGTTCATATCTTTGGGAACTGCAATACCTATTAATCGACAAGATTATTATTATTACACTCATGAACACCTATATGTTAAATCAAGTATTTGTATTTAGTTTTTGATTGATATATTAATACTTGCATATTTTATGAATTATTTTAGATTTCAGTCACACAAATGGTTTATATCCTCACATTACAAACAAAAATTATAACATGTACTCTCATATATAAAATATAAAAAACTTGGATTATGTAACTTCAAAACTACAGTTCTACAGACGAGCGACCCTGTAACCAGAATACATTGAGAAATTCTTTGCTTCGAACGTTGACCAGTGAAATGTAAAGTGGGATGATATGAGTAAAATAATACTCTTTCAACCATGACGAAACATGCTGATCAATGTTGGCATGCTAATATTGGATCCACCCAACGGGACAGATTTTCATTTCTAGCTTGATATTGAATGTAAATATTTCGTGTTGACGCGTTCGTGAACATTTGTCGTTGAAGAGAAACTTTTTCGTTCATTTACGAATAAACAATTTGTTTCGTTTGTATTTATGGGAGTTGTTTATGTGCTCAGAGGGTATATTGAATATATTATTTATTTATATATTTATTTATTTATTTATTTTTGTACGATGTTAACATTCTATTTAATGTTATGGTGAATTAAGATAGAATCAGTACTTACTTCCAGTTACAGACATAAACAATGCTCATACGCATTATTAATTTTAAACTTGAGTACAGATGTACTATATAGACTCTCAATATTTTGTTTTAAATTGATGATTGACACAAAATTTGTTTTACTGAACTTACCCAAAAGCCACTGGTGTGAACAGATTGACATTTGAAATGTTCAATAAAAATTGGATTTACCAAATCAAATACAATGAATTTCATTGTTTATTCACAAATAACTGATATATTATTTTTTCTACATAATTTCAGGTATCTAATGATTTTATTTCGTCCTATATTTAATTTATTCACATTAATAAATTAATGGTGATATTTAAAGAAAAATTGAAACGACCGGTATTTTACAAATTCTGTTCAAATATCGCGTAAACAACTTTTAACGAGACTCATTTCGTAATAACCAATAAAAATCCACAAACAAATTGAATCTCCTCCCTTCGTTACGTTTTTGATTTGCATTATTCAAATATTTACTCGTTTATAAGCTCATACATATTTAGATGCAGTCTTCAAACGATTCTTCAATAGCTGACATCTACAGCTCCCCACAAGCGTTGACAACTACTTGGCGTGGAAATGTGATCACACGTTTGAAAGAAGTTATGCATTCAAAGTTCTACTTGTGGATTCAAAACTAAAACTTTCTTCTTGGTTTAGCGAATAAAAATGAGAATTTACTATGGCTATTTTCCAATATTTCATTGCCTACAAAACGTTTGTAAATATGTTCTCTAGATTTCGATTTATAGTTTTGAGAAGTTTATCGTGTAGTAAGAATGAAACACATTTTTCTTTCATCAATATGATGATTGGATGTGGTAGATATGTTTGCTAGTTGCAAACGCGCGTTTATGGATGCAAATTTTGAGTTTCAGATGCATATTTTTGAACTAGACAAGATATTTATATATCGCATTTATTTGTAAGTGATGAGATAAATAACCACGAAGTTAAAAATTTGTAGGTGTTATTAAGTAAATGTTAAAAAGGAGAAGCTTTATTTTTAATTTAATATTTGTTCAAAACAATTAATGGCATTCCGGTATTGAAGCTCGAGATTAATGTGTTATCGGGTAGGGATAAAGTGGTTAAGCTACGAGGCAGAGAGGTAGCTAGAAACTTAGTGTGTATATATTTAATTTTATCGCTTGTTTTATTGCTCGTCATTAATATATTTAATATTTGAAGAGATTTTGTTTGAATTATAAATTTTATTCTAAATTTTGTATAAAATGTTCTTGGACACACAAGTAAAGCCGAAAAACTATCAATAGCTCACACTATCGATAGTTTGAATAAAAACTATCGATAACAATTGATGGTATACAATAGTTTCATATTATTGTCAAATTTACGATCATATTGATTATGCATAGTATAACGAGAGAAAATATAGTATAAATTAAGTCCCATCAAGTCTAGTTATGGTTAAATTTACAGTCTAATATGTCTAATATAACTTGCTCGATGCACATTTTTATTTACGATTTGATAACTTAGTCAAATGAATAGATGACTGGTTTCCTAATTTTGTACTCTGGAAAATCTATCAAGGTTTGAAAGAATGGAAATGTTTAGTTATAATTTTGTATATTACAAATTTAAATATACATTGATATGTAATTTTGCTAAAATAAAGAAAAACGGAAGAAACAATACAATGAAATACGTATTTCAATCAGGTCTTCAACTCAGATATAAAAAGTCACAAAACACACAAACAAACAAACATATATCTGGAAGGTAACCGTTGTTGTTGCAACCATACAATTGAGGTAAGGAAAACTGACACATCACCTGGGGTAAGATCTGTACCCTAAAAACACTCTGGAAGCTATAGCAGTGGATGGTATCTTGATTTTAAAAATTAAAATACTTTTGTAATTGGAGGACCACATGGATTACCATGATTTTTTTATCAAAACAAACAATAAATCAATAGGCATACAAATATTAATTGTTTTACAAAGAAATGACACGAAACACGTTCCCTAATAATCCCACCAAAAATCTAAACCTAAACCCTAAAAAAAACCTAAACACACAAGAAATCAATGGGCATACACGTAAAATGTATAATACTAAAACTTACTGCTAAACATATGGCATTAATGTAAGGATAAAAGATGCATGATTATGCACAAGAAATGTTCAATTAAATGTTATTGAATTCGTCAATGAAGACAGGTAAAATTGATCATGAAAGTTCGTACTTTACGTTAGATTTTCACTGCCCAGTGAATGGTATGTCAACTCATAGTTTGGTTCTTTTAGGATTTGCCGATGTTCAGTTGGCGAACAGCATCTCAAGCGGTTGGAACATACAGGAGGCAGCGACGGTGTGTGGATCGATCAATCGTATTTAAAGTTTATATGATCTCCATGATCACAATAAAACCATATTCACGACAGTTCCAGATGGTTGCATCATATGGTTGAAGGAAATGTATAGTTTTACCTCCCGCACAACACGCTTCACAAAATGTTCATGACGTTCGCAGTTATGGCCCGATGTTGACTCGACGAAATCTGAGGAGAGAGTGATGCTTGAGTTAGTACCTACGGGGTCTAACGGGGCCCATGTTAACTCGAGTGAAAACACTCGCGCGCAAAAACATTGTTATTGAATTATTTGTATGCAAATGAAAGAATTTGATTAAAATTAAATAATTGATTCAATGTTACATTATAATTAGAAAATTGACATTCAGAATTTATGTGCCGATTTTCCATGTAATGAATAAATAATTATGTATATTTTATCATTATGAAATGTCTGGGTGAGAATAGAGCTCTATAGTGGCAGATTGACGTATTTAAGCCTTTTAGATCTGTTGATAGCATTAGATATTACTATTAGCTTCTGGTGGAAATACACCAGAAAACTACCCGTTGAAACCAAGTAATGGTTTTCCCAGGAATGTTTGTAGTAAATTATATTTATAGGTTGCTCGTCAAGAGCAGGCTATATTTTCCACAAGTACCTTCACAAACACATACATTAACCAGGCTGTCCGTCGAAGATCAGATTATGATCTCATGGGAGATGCTAGACCATGGGGATAAGTGCTGTGTTAGATTAACAAGGAATGTATTTGATGAATACAAGTTTATTGGAAGAACCCGAAGTTGAGTTTACACTTTCGCAAATGACTAGAGTTGCTTAATACAAAATGATAATAATAATAATAATAATATCGAAATCCTAAAATAAGGATTAGAATTGTCAAAAAAGTATTCAAGAGAATGAACACCCTAAGATAAATACTGTAAAGGGGCAAAAATATTTGAGAAGCTTTGCATGGGATACAGAAATGGAGTGGGAAATTTCTCATTCCCGACAATAGCGATAATTAAATATTCGATAAGTAATTGACCTCAAATGGTCTAATAATGATTGGAATATGAGTGAAGGTTCTGCGAAACCGGAGGCACATATGAGCATGAGCCTCACCGTAACTACACACGACTTGGCGTAGAGCAAGTGAGCAAATGAAAAAAAAAAATTGACATTATTCTACAAATATTCGATAAAAATTTCAAAGAGTAGACTAAACTTAATATAATTGAAAATATGAAATGGAGAACGCTTCTTGTTAAGAGTGCTTTATAAAAAGTATTAAAGGGAAATGTTTAAGTACAATTACATTGTATATCAGCAATGTGGACAAGTATAATTTGTGGTGAACGCTTCATGTGATTAACACATGGTGCGCAATGAGGTGAACTCATCACGCAGACCACATGGGACAGTGGCAAGAAGATATTATTAAATATAACGAATGAGCTAAACATAACTTGCAACGACATGTGAATTCAATGACGAGGTGATTGACCTTGAGGTGTCTTCATTGAACATAAAAATATTGTTTTACAAAGAAATTATATACATTGAGTTCCCTAATAAACCCACCAAAAAATCAAACCTAAACACACAAGAAATCATCTACACTCAAACCCTAACATAAACACACGAGAAATATTCTAAACCTAAACCCAAATCTAAACACATGAAATTACCACAATGATCCTCCACTAGACATGAGTGTTGACAATATCAAACTAACAATCAAGCTACACAAAATATTAATGATTAATCTAGAGATGGCAAGGGAGCAATGCCAGTAATGGGACGTTTGTAATACCCGGTGTGTGTTCAATAGTAACTAAACGAACTCGTTGGTTTTTGCCGGGATGTAGTTCATGAACGATACCAAGGCTCAATTCCTAGGTGTGAGATGTTAAATTTGAGTAAAACAACTGTGCCACCATCGATGTTGGTTTGTGGATTTAACCACTTGCCCCTACGTTGTAGAGTTTGTAAATATTCGTCCGACCATCTCTTCCAAAGTGAAGTAATTAAAACTGAAATTCTACTCTTGCGTGACTTGATTGAGACGCTATCAGCTGTTTGGGGTTCGGAAACGATACTGACAAATGGCCTATTTATAAGGAAATGTCCTAGAGTTAAAGGTTGTAAGTGGCCCGGTTGTTCAGTGAGTAGGCCCAGCGGACTGTGGCTTCGGCAGAAGCCACTAGAGGGTAAAGTTCTTCAAAAGTAAACTACTGATTATTAGTTATTCGCTTCGGGCGAGTTTTCAAACTCTTAGTGTTAGCTTCCCAGAGCCCTCCAAAGTGGGGTGCACTGGGATGGGGGGTTGAAGTGCCATTGTATCAAATATGAGGAACAATGATCCGTTAATTGCGGTTGAAAATTCCGAGTATGAAAAAATTGGTTTAAAATGCGTTCTGAGCCCTTGAAGATGGTTCCATTATCGGAATATATATGTTGTGGAAGTTCGCGACGACTTCAGAATCGCGTACAAGATGCAGAAAATGCTTTAGTGGATAATTAAGAGACAATTTCACAATGAACTGCCTTTGTAGCTAAACATATGAAAGAAGCAATGTACACTTTAGTTGTTGTCTTCGAGCGCTGTCCACCGTATTTAACAGTGAGCGGGCCAATGATAGCGTCTCAATCAAGTCAACACCTACATTATTAAATGGAAAGGAGGATGTGACCCTGGGCGCTGGGAGGGATTCATTTGTTGATTTGAGTCGCGTGCCTCTGCTTTAAAACAAATTACACTATTCTTTAGAACATTGCGTACCGCTGTACATAGTCTAGGAACCCAAATGAATGTTCTCATGTCATTAAATGCCAGCGTGCAAAAGGCGTAGATGAGTCTGACGAATAATTAACTTGGTCAAGATATGTTTGGTGGGCATAATGATCTGATGTTTAGCATCAAATTCATGTTGTGAGTTCTCCAGTCTACCCCCGAATCTTAAAAGTCCGTCTCAATGTAAAAATGGTGCTGGAGGTGATGGAACACGATTTTGGAACAGATTCTCCGTTAGACAACTCAGAAAGTTCCTGCGAATAAACTTGCGCCTGAACTATTTTGAATAACCAGTTCCATGATTGGATTATTTCTGGAGCAGTTAAAGAGGAAGTGAGACCTGGAATGACCTTGCGAACATTGTTAATGAATCGAAAACATAAGCGTGAACTCTGCATAGTTTAAGAAAAATGAATATCTTGGAATTAAATCAAGTGTTATACTAGGTGCGAAGGCGACCGACACTAAACATTTTTTGACTTCTAATGGTTTTGATAAAAATGAATTTGACGCGACTGGCCAATGCTCTGAGGTTTTAAGTAACCACAAAGGGCCAGACCACCATAAAGAATTTGATTTAATTGATGGTGTGGTAGCTCTAGAAATAATGTCAGCGGAATTGCTCGCTGAGGGAACGTGTTTCCAGGTGATCTGATTTGTCTGCTCATGAATGACTGAAATTGTGTTCGCAATAAAATTTTTCCAATTCCTGGATGGCGATGCTACAAAACAATGGAGCAATAGAAGTTTTTGTAGTCTGTCCGTAAGACAATGTTAGCAATAGAAATATTAATTTTTGGTACGACTTCAGTAATGAGCTAGGATAATAAAACTGCAGCACATAACTCTAAGCGCGAATTGATTGTGCTTTAACAAGGGGACTCTTGACTTAGCACATAGTAAATGAGACGTGAGTGGTTTTGTGACGTCATGAGAGATAAGATAAGTACATGCACCGTAGGCCTTCTCACTTGCATCGCAAAAACCGTGCGTTAACTTTGACCGGTCTCACTAGTCTAGAAATAGATAATTCGTTGAGTGGTTGAAATTCAGAATAAATGTGCTTCCACTCACTTTCCAATGGAGGCGGAAGGGTGTCATGCCAGTTATATTTAAATCCCCATAGGTTTTGAAAAAGCATTTTACAAGTTACTACAACTAGAGCAATTAACCCTAGACGATCAAAAATGGAAGCTATTATTTATAATAAAAATCTTTTTGTAAAGTTCTCATGGTGAAAATTGATTGGAAGCTGAGTTGAAATTTGGAAATCATTTGTCGTGTTCCACAACACACCTAAGGCAGGATTCAGAACTATAAAATTCTAATATTTCATTACTTTCTCGATTCTGAGGAGAAATTTGATTTAGAACAGAAGGGACATTTGAAAGACCATTTACGTAAATGAAATCCGCCCTTAGGTAATAAGGTATTTAATTGAGAGATAGCATTATGTGCCTCAATAAGCGTTTCTGCTCCTGAAATACAATCATCAACATAAAAGTCTCTCTGTACAATAGTAGAGGCCAAAGGAAGTGGTTTTTCTGCATCATAAGTTAATTAAATTAGAGCTCAGTCGCTAGGTATGAGGCAGGCGCAGTACTGTAAGTGACAGTGTTCAAATGATAGTCACGCACTGGCTCGAGCGGGGAAATTTCTCCATAAAATACATTGAAGATCTCTGTCTTCAGGATGAATAATTTTTTGCCTATATATTTTCTCTAAATCTGAGATGAAACAATAAGGAAATGTACGAAACCTCTCCAAAATAGAAAATAAGTCTTGTTGAATAACAGAACCAACAAGAAGATCATCATTATGTCATTTTTCAGAACTAGATGGAGCAGCTGAGGCATCAGATACTACTCGTAATTTTTTAGTCGTGCTAGTGGCTTTGAATATCGAAAGATGGGGAATATGTTACCATGGCGTTTGGGATCAAATAAAGTAGGAGTCATATGACATAAACATTCATATTCATTCATGAAGCTGATATAGTTTTTTTAAGTGAGGCGCCTTTGTCAAGACGTCTTTCAAGAGAATAAGATCTACGTAACGCAAGAGAACGCGTAGAAGGACTTGTTGAGTCAGCTGATTTCTCAGGAAGTCTTACTACGTATATGCCGTCAGGGTCGCGAGAATGATATTTCACATAATTGCTCTTCCTGGGTTAAAACCCTGTCAGAATATTCTTATAATTTCCAAAAAAAATTAAATTAATACTTGACTCTGATTCAGTTAGAAATGTAAATAAACAAGAAGCGGACTTAGATTGTGTAGGACTCATTAGGCAACTGACCTTATACATCCATCCCAACTCTGTGTTTTGAAGAAAAGGATATGGCCCGATTGGCGTTCATTTAGAGGCCAGCAATATTGAATAAAAAACTTGAGCGCGTAGCAGCAAGTCAATGGATTTGGTTTCATTGAATTGAGGATCTGCATAACACAATTCCGAAGGGAGAATCCACGATTTTACATCAAAGGTGACATGAGGTAAACTCGAAGTAATTGAAGAAATTGCGGTAGAGCGTATTGAAGCATTCCATTACGTCCATCGTGATGCTAAACTTAATGGTATTTCAAAACAAGTACACATCTAATTACCATATAAAGTATCAATCAATGAAGAAGCGGGATTTCACATGAGACCCAAAGCGAGGGCACATTTGATCATGCACCACCTTCTTTCTTAGTTTTTATTGGTTAACGATTTTTAAGAATTAACAAGTGTAAGATAAATATTTTTCTGGTGAATAAGGGTTTTAGAAAACCAATGGAAATCCCCTCCATCATTACTAGCCTAATTATAAAAAGAAATTGTCAAATTATTGCCTCCGAGTTTTGAGTTTGAAAGAAGATATTCATTTACGTTTCCAGTCCCAAATGGAAATGATCCTTTTGATTTAAAACCATCCCGTGCAGGCGTTCAAAGTTGAAGGAAAGCTATAGGTGACTGCTCTGGAGGAACGCGTGAGGATTCAATAGTAACTATTGGAAATGATCAATAGTTACCTATTAACTATCAATGGTGGCCAACAGTCAAAACAGTCGATAATTATCAATAGCTTTAACAATTGTTTTCAGTCTCTAATCACAAGCACGTCTCAGCACTCCATATTCAAATTTGTATTCTTTTAGATCAATAAATTTTAAAACAACATAAATATTCAAATAAATACAAAATTAATATATGAAACAGAATTATTATGGTGTGAAAACACAATACACAAAAAATCAATCTACACAGTTATTGATAAAACCACGTGTTTCGTTTTATTATTAATACTTTTCCCCATGTTATTGTATCAAATTTCTCTACCCTCTCCCACATAATTCCATTTGGTGTTTTACTCTGGTAACCTCGCAGATAAGTTTCATCCTGTGACTGTAACTCAGCCGGGTTTTAGGCGTCCTTCCAAGGTTTCGGTATCTTCCAGGCATCGCAGAAAATGTGTCCTTGTTATACTCAATCCTGTGTTCTCTCTTGGTGAAAACTCACGACTATTTTATAATTTGAACGTGATACAGCGTAAATAAAACTGTGCGGGAGTAAATAAAACTGTGCCTCTGAACACATTAGTGTCAAGTGTCTACGCAGAAAAACAATTTTTTTTTTGTTTGAGTGAATTTATCTCTCTAAAATGGTACCACAATCTGAGTGAGGATCCACTTTTTAATTGTTCACTTTCGGGTTGAATTGAAGATTCATGATGAGTTTGGTAAGCACGAAATATCGAATATAAATAATCTCCCAAAATATATCAATTTAACTCATTTAAATTTAAAATGTTGGAAATACAATATACAGCAGTTTCTAGTATTTTGTATTGTAAATGCATATAATACTATGCAATCGTTCTTATATATCGTCTGCTGTTTATATATTTTTTCATTTTATTATTATTTTTTGTTAATTAATCAGAGAATAAAGTTATGTTATGTTTAGGAGAACATACAACTGAGTATTGTTGGGAAAATGAAATTCTTATTTTGAACTTAAATTACATTTTTGTTAAATGTGAAAGTATGAGGTAACATATTTATCCTTATTAAATGACGTAAATCTGAGTTTTCTTTGATGACAGCGAGCGTCAACATGAACCCGTAGTCGCGTTTCATTGTAAATGGCATTGCTCCGACGAGAGCCACTGACATCGTACGAGTGAGCCACTACCTCTCCTCGGAGTAATTTAACTCGCACAGGGTTCATACTTCCCTCCTCCTTCTCCCTCCTCTTCTTTCCAACGCCTCCCTAGTGACCTCCTATGTCCTTTGCCCCGCTACGTTCCTGTGCCTCTAGTGCTCGTATATATTAAGCTTTTTATTGCTGCGAAATTCGTGGGAGCTCCGATGCACGCGGTTAACCTCCCTCCCCCCCCCTGCTCTCAGTATATAGTGGGCGTTAATTTAACTTTCATGAATACAACTATAAAATTCAAATTGTATTTGGCTGTGGGTCTGTCTGGTGTACTGAGAGGTTCGTGGGTGGGGGACGGTGTGCATGAACGGACAGTGGGTTAGTGGTTGGGTGGTTCGGAGAGGGGGCGTCCATCCAAAGTGGACTTTTCGCACTCGCATCGCTCTACGAGCCTCAATGAGAAGAGCTGCAAAAGAGAGGTTGTGAGGGGGTGTGAATCGTTGGACCGGAATAGTGGAGAGGAGAAACCATTTACGGGTTTGTACGAGTTGTAGGAGCCTAATGTGGGACGACTCATGAACCAGTCCTCTGTTCTCGACTAAACTAGAGCGACTTATCTCATTTTTCTTAGTTTGGGTTTGAATGGGACTGTAATCAGAGGGTGCTTCGATGTTTAAGCGAATGTCTTCTGTATCCCAAAGTTGATCACTTGAAAATGAGGAACACATCACAAATATTTTTTGCCTATATTCGATATTAAATGATAAAGTATGAGTATATATTAAAGTATCCCCCAAGCCTCGGTGGAACTTTCAATTTCAAGAAATCTTGTGAGGTTGTATCTATTACCTTACTTAAGGATTTGTATTCAATACGTGTCATAGTGGAAACGTCATTTCAAGTTGACTTAAAAAGTGTCTATTTCTATCGTTGAGATTTCTATCCATTACTATTTCTTTAGAACGTCATGGCTGATTGTTTGTAATAAAGTTCTTTTTTACGAACTTTGAGCATTTTCACATCATTTTCAAATTTCATAATGCGAGGAGATAAAAAAGGTGCACATATTTTTGATAAATTATTTTACTCTAAATTTGTCATACATAAGCAACCAAAATTTCATATAGAATATTTCCATGGAAAACTCCAATCCCAAAGTTAACCTTTCCAAAGTTTGACAAAAAAACAGATGCTGTTTTGAAATTAATTTTCAAAAACATCGTAAAACAGTGAGTCAGAAAAACGAAGGGTTATTTTCTCGATGAGCTAGCTCCTCGATAGGGCACAGAGTCATGAATAATATCAGCGCAAAGATTTCTCTTAACTTCATTTTCCTGTCCCATGTGCTTGTCGCTTTGTGTCTTGGAATGAAGTGCGTTGTCAGTTGTAGAGTTCCACAAGGAAGAACTACAGAAAACGCACAAAGGTGAGAAGGAATGAGGTTTATTGCGGAATCGCCTCAAATGTGCGTTCTATTCTGAGAAGATCCTTGCACATCTAGTAGAAGGAGAACAAGCGGACTATTTTAACAATGAGATGGACTGAGAGGAACTGCTAGAAGACATCTATTCATCCAAGAAGGAAATCACAAGAGAAAAGAGTTTTGTCAATTGTGAACGTATTACACTGAACTTAACTTTAATATTGTCCCACTTTTGTCCCTTCGTCTTTTAGAGGAAAGAATTGAATATATAAGCAAGGTGCAAAGTTAGATTTAAGAAGCCGAGAAAAGAGAATCCTTGATTTATGGTTCTTGATAAAATTCTGAGATATTTGGGATTGCAGGACAGGATTGCAGTTGCAAGGATCTGTAGGAAACAAAAAAAGCGACGAGCTCAATACGGATTCAAAAAGTATTGTCACAGTTCAACGTCGCATATATGCATGAAAAAGAGAGCAGAAGAGGAAAATAAAAGGACATACTAGGTTAAAAGAGATTTTTATTTTATTTTTTTCTGCATTTTTTTCGTGGAAAGGTCTGCATTTCAAATAGTATGCAGAAGATGAACGGAATATTTTGGCTGAACACAGGCAGAGTGAGCTGGGAACACCACCCACAAAAAGTGTTTTTCTGTGACAAAATGACAGCTGTTCATTTTGTGTTTGAATGCTATAGAAATCCAATTAATATATTCTGGTATTTACACCAATTGACTAAAACGATTTTAAATTATTTTATTGATTTTCTGTAAATAAAGTTATCGTAAGAGATAGTAAATAAATTAAATCATAAAATGTTTCTGACATTAAATCATCTTAATTTCTAATATTTAAATATTTACTATGCAATATTAAACATATCGTAATTTGAAATGTTTGTAAAGGAACTGATAAGAAATAAAATAAAATTTATTCAAGGACATATTTTCTCCTTAAATGAGTCTTATTTTATTTTTTGCTCTGAGGATTTTTTTTCTTTCTTTTTCTTTTATTTTTAGAGAGCTCTATTTTTTAAATATTTTCCCCCTAGTAATGTTGTTCGATACATTTAATGCGTAGAGTCTCCTGCGAGTTTCGCTATAGATGTGATGATGAGCTTTTTGAAAAATTAATGATACTTCATTCGGTGTCAAGACCACTCTTAGCCCTCTATGAACAGCTTCTCTAAATTGTTCACGGTTCTTTACTGCTTTATTCTAATGAAACCACATTGTTTGATAAGGAATAATCTTAATAGTAGCTTGAACTTAGAAAGCTAGCATTAGCACTTTATTTAATAAAATCCTACCTCATAACAAAATTAAATTCTTAAAGTAACTCATGGAATGAACTTGCATTTTTATTCACTATGCGGAAAGTGTACCATGTTTGATCTTTATAATTATGTTTTCTTCTTCTTGTAACAAGCAGTATAACACATTTAATAATTGATATAAATGCAATTTTCATTTAAATATATCAACGATGTTAATAAGACTTTCATTTCTTTTTTTTTTTCTTATTGCGTTCATCATTCTAAAGAATGAAAATAACCTCTTTACTTCTTTTCCGCGGAGAACGAAAATCTATCATTTATATTCAAATGTTTTGTTATCTTGTTTAATATATTGTATATTTTCTCTTTCCAGGTATGGAATTTCAACTATCTTTGGCCCATACACTGTAAAATGTAAGTATTTATTTTCTTTTGAATGAATCAGCGATATTGTAATTGGAGTCTTATCCTGAAAAGGGACGAAACAATTTGTCCGAAATATTTGTTAATCTTAGACATCTTCTAATCTTTTCCCAAAGTTGTAAATATCTTTTCAGATACATACACTGTTATTAAGTAAATGTATATTCATACTAGTATGATGTTTGTTACCAAACTCTGCTGCACCCATGATAATTGACATTTTATCTATTATAAATCTTTGTTTATCTGCGATTCAATAGATCTATATTTTGAAAGTCTACTTGGGCAAATTAATTTTTTTTTCTTAATCAAAAGCTATACTTCACAAATGCCTTTATTATTTCGTTACAGAAAATGATTTGTGATATAATTTTCGCAAAAAATATTGAGTACGATATATTACGTCCAAATATCACGCAAATTTGAAAACATAAGATTTGTACAAAAGTTGTGGATTTGATCTGCAGTTGTTCTAAAAAAGAACAAATAAATTAAAGAATATAAAGAATATCCAGGGAATAAAACAAAACGCACACCAAAAAATCGATATAGAAGAACGTGCGTTGCGTATCTTTAAATCGGCGAATTATATGCAAACCATACTGTATATCACGAAGGAATCGTGATATATTACATCCCAAATACATAAAATTTGATAAAATTATATTTATTTAATTATAAAAAATACCTCCGTATATTGCGAATCACATTTTGACAAGTTACTCTACGCTCCTCTATGATATCATGTAGTTTTATATATCTCCGACTTAAAAATACCTAGATTTTGTTAGAGCTGTGGAAGAATTAAAACTTTGTGTGCAACGTGAGAATGATTGTTCGTTAGATTTTAAAATTTTCAATCAGTAATCTAACGGCCAAAAATATATTTTATGTATATTTTCAGTTTAATATAGATGGGTTCTTTCATCTTTTTATCATCTTCTGTAATGAAGCAGCAGTGAAGTGTAAACTTTATGCGTTATTGATAAAAAGGCATATCAAAAAGTTTTCTTTTTTGGAGAACAATCCTAAGTGTTAGTCGGGGTTCAAGTCTTCCATCATTATCACCGACGGCCATTGTCCTCAGGCGCACCTCCGGCGGAACGACACAGAGTCAGACATGTGACTCATCCGTCAGTCCATCTCTTACTCACCTGTGCGTTCTCGTGCCGCGTCTCCTCAACCGTACGTCCCCTCATCCGTCCGGCGGGGGTGACGTGCCTCCACCCCCTTCACCCCACACAGCCACGGTCCATCACTCGTACACGCTTCCCAACTACCGCCGCCCACCGGTTTCCTGAGCCGACCGCGGGGCAGCGCTAATGCGAATTTATCGTCTGACGACGGCTGCGTGAGGCAGGTGGGGTCGTTCTATACCCGCCTCCTCCCCCACCCATCAAACTCTCAACCTGTCCTACCCCCAGGACATTGTTACCGCCTCCAGCGACCGGACCATCCCCCCGGGCATCGCACCCCTCACCCAGCAAGCATCACATTCGCGCACGCCGCTTACGAACAGCTCATTACAAAAACAAACACGCATAAATCCGAATTTGCTGCCGGAACGTTTGTCGGCCCTCGAGCGTCGCACGAGCCGTATATGTGCAGTTCTGTGTACGATACGATGTGCAGGCATTGTGCTGGCGTAGGTGTAGATATGGGGGACGGTTGAAGTAAAATTTTCGTCTGTGAGCTCCATTGTGGATTGAAATGAAAAAGTAAGATGTTCATAAAATATTCCATTCAAAATGAAAGAGTGTTCATATACGTTTCATTCACAATTTATGTGGTTTAATTCACTGAAACCCCATAATGGCCATAAATTGTATGCAATATTGTATATTTATTAGGTTTATTTTACTGTATTTTGCATGCTATTTGTGATTTCTTGAGTATACTTCGCGAGTTTGAACCAATTCATTGACTCAATATAAATAAAGTTATTGTCCTGAATCAAATAAAAAGAAATAAAAATATTTTGAAATTTAATTTCACTGATTCAATATCATTATAAATTTATGTTATTTATTTGCAAGAATAGTGAAAGTACTTAATATTTTCATCGAACTGACTCTCAAAATGATTTCATTTTTTGATAATTCCCACCACAATATCATTTTCAGCGTTCATGTTTGTTGTATATTGTTCTTGTATTTCTCCAGACTGAAAAAAGAAATGTATCTTCCGTATCGATAACAAATTATTCAATCGTTGCTTGCCCTGGTGAAAAGAATTGTGACAAAACATGAAGGAAGATAAAGAATATTTTTTTCGTGTACTCGTATGCTTGTGTGTTCTCTTATTGAATTGAAATACTCGATAAATTTCAAGTAAACAAATATATCATTTTATTACTTGCATATTTCAGGTTTCATTGTGATAAAGTGTTAGTATTGCGTCTGGGGTTGTTTTTTTTTTTTTTGTTGTTTTTTTCAAATATCTTTCCTAAGGATCTAGCTAAAACATTTAATTAATCTTCTTATGAAAACAACATTTTTTATCTCATTGATCATATTATGTAAGTATTATAGTAGTTAAGACCATTTGCTTTAGTCAACTCTTGCAATTCACCGAAATATCAGAAAATAAAAGGGAGATTAAACCCAATGATAATAAAACAATGAGACAATACAATAGTATTTGGACCTATCCCATAGTATTGCGAAACACTGGGATTTGGAAAGTGCTCAGAAATTGCATCTCGGCGACCATTGTGGTGCCTAACAATATACATGAAACATTTAATCGTATCAATCTACATTTGGGCCGTATCTACAAAACGAGGGAAGCTCAAGATAAATACACTATATACAATTATTCCAACAAATATACATAAAAAGTGTAAACAATGCAAATCTTATCTGAACAATCAAAATAAATTAAAGTACAACATTAATATTAGTAACGAAAATAAATTTTAAGCTAAATGTCAATAAAAATTAGAATACAAATAGAAGAAAGTCACGAGCCTGTAAATACTCGAACTATACGCTACATTTTAATGTACATTGTAAAATCTTAAACATTTATATCTATTATAATGAAGACATATTTTAAAATTTGAAAATATTTAAAATATTGAGGGCAAGGGAAGCACAAAAAGAGGTAACATCTAAATTAATTTGCTCTGAACAATGATGTATAGTCCAATTCGCACTATTCAATTAAACATTTTAAATTCTTCTTTCTTCATCATTTTGAGACTCATTCATTGTTTCTCCAACTTTTACAACCGTTTAATCTATTTACTGTTTTCTTTTTTGCTGTAAATGTTTGGTTTTAAAATGCGCGCTTTCCTCTGTTGAATGTATTAGTAATCTCGTTGGACCAATTTTCCTTTGCACGGCAACAAGGTAAACATATGATTTTTTTTTCCTTTATGTGATTTTTCATTTGATATTTAGATACACATGACTTAATTTTCCCGTTATAATACTAGCTTACCTTCTACTTTATGTATTATTATAATTATCCGAGAATAATTTGATATTTTAAGTATTTTTTTTAAAAAAAGGATAAAATTAGAAAAAAAGGTCTTCAATGACTCCACTTTTTTTTACATCCACTTCTTCCGATAAAATTTACGAAAATTTAATCGATTTTTCAAAAAATTCATGAACCAAAGCCACGACTCTTCTATGCACCCTACTATGAGTTATTTTCTGAATTAAGAAGCTATGAGACACTCCTAGAAAGTCTCCTTTCAATGCTAATTGCTTCTGCATAACCCTTGTCCAGCTAGTTCCAATTGTAATGTATCTAATTGTTTCCGAGAGAGAGAGAGAGAATATTTTTGTAAACTCTGTTGATTGTATATGTTTACAGGTATGGATCTTATTTAAGAACAGATGATAAAAAATAACAAATTAGAGTATAAAAAAATATTTTCCTTCATGTAAACCGTGCAGTTATTTAAAAGTAATCTATGTAGGAAAATCAATATAAATAAAAGAAAGTATATTTCTAGAAATAATTATATTACGTACAGTATTTTCTTTTGCAGTTTTCTACTGATATATTTGTCTGCTAATAAGTACCTTGAAGTAGACCATAGCTGGCGTTCCAATTATTATGGAACGCTTATTGTATTTCGGTGTTTACAATGAAAGTTAATTACACTCGTATCTCATTTCAGTGAATAGGGAAAGACATCAATTGTTCAGGAGATAACAGTATACTATGTTAGTGTAAATATTTGTTTTCGTATTACATAAAGAAAATAATTTAACTACTCGTTGAGATACATCTACAGACCTCCTGGTTTGTTGAATGTACGTACATAATTATGATGTAGTAAAGTGCTCTGACACTCTCGCATCTGCCATAAATAGCTATTTGGCAACGATGCAATGGAGGTTACCCAGATACATTAGAAATACAATAGAACATTGTGTTCAAAGTATATAGTTATTGCGGTATACGTCAATGCATTGGAAATACTGTTGGTTGACAGTAAGGAAAGGAAAACTTGAAAAATTGTTCTTTTTGATTTTTTATGTTTTTTGTGGTGTATATTCACTAGATGAAAATGATTGGGAAAACAATATAAATGAGAATTTGATTTATAACCAATATAAATCTTTCTTGTTTGATTAGGTACAATAATTGACGTAAAAACATGAACAGAACGTGTAGCTGTGGGAATGGGAATTTCTTTTATAACATAGATAATGGAACGAGCAATACATATTTCTATGTTATTTTTCTAAACCATTTTAAACAACTAATTTTAGACAAAGTAATTTTGCAGCATGTCCGCAAAATTTAATTTGTAATATGTGTGTTATTGTAAAATTAATAATTTATCTGATTTGACCTAGAAACTTGTTTCATGATGAAAAAACGGGACCTGGAAAATTATATGTTTATGAAAATTGTTTCATATTATAGTTTTAGATTTGTTTGTTTTTGATGTACTACAAAATGTTGAAAATATCTGTTGAATTATTAATTTTACACTTTTTAAAAGTATGTACATAAAAAAGGGTGGATGGTCCCTTACTTTCTGCTGGAGAATACATTATTCCTGATTTGGTCACGCGCAGTTACATTATTTACAATAAAATTCTTTGTTTGGTCGTTTTAAAATTATTTTTATGGTAAATCTTGTATATGTTTAAGCCGGCATACCCTCATTTTTGTTCATATCACATTTTAACTTTTGTTTTGTGTATATGGTTTTGTTGATTTCTCCGTAGCTTACAAAGAACTTAATCTCAATTATTTCAATCAGAACAGCCCTGTTTTGTTTAGTCTATGTTAAAAGATTAATTTCTATTATTTTCCTCCTCAGATAATTTTGATGCTCACTTTTATGTTCTTTTCTTTGTAACTTTTTTTAAGGATCTGTTTTGAAATTAACTTTCTTTGTTAATTACGTATTGTACTTTCATTGTTAACGTAAATAATAATTTACCAATACTACTTTGTACTTTTGATATTATTTTTAAAATTCTACGTAATCTCGTCCTTGAATCCGTATCCTTCTGATTATAGTAAATTCATTTTTCTTCTTGTATTCACATTTTTGAATCCTTCCTTCACTTCGGGCTTTTTGAATGTTTCAGGTTCCGAGATGAAATTCGTGCCACTGAAACTATATGAGGGATGAGTCACTCTGACTTGAGTCCGGCAACAATTTATGTGTAAATTTGGATTAGATCGAATAATCTCTCACTCTCTCAACGCAAAGCTTATAATTCAATTATATACATAGACCACTAATTTCCACTTCAATGCCTCTTTTAAAGTATCTTTGCTGAACCGATGAATGTGAGGTGGGTTTTGATCCAGTCACTCAATCCCCTTGGGAGCGGAGGCTCGTGTTTGCTTTGGAGACTTTTGATTCTCTCTATTCAAAGGGTTCAGGGGAATACGAGGAGTGAAGTGGAGGAATTGAAAATCGGTCGGGTGTTGGAAGGAAGAAACGATACAGAACAACTCCCTTGGAAAAACTTCACGTTCCCCCTTTTGAAGAGTCTCATGCATGTGATGTCATAGTGTCCTGTTTAAGTACGTGATCGAAACAGTCTTTCTGAAAATAACACCCAATCCTAGAATTTAGAAACTAATTTTTCATGAATGAATTATCCATTATCCGAAAGTCACTTTCACCGTTTCTTGTTGAATTTTTTTATAGAAGAATTCCGTTATACAGAAGAAAATATTTGTAATTTTTAATGAATGAAGAACGATAGAATTCGAAAATGTCTATGAAATACATTTAACCCTAGATGTTCGTAATTTTTACAACTACTTTCAGTTTACGGTTGATAACTGGAACATGTTCGAAGAGTGGGGTAAGTGTCAAGCAGATAGTTGGCCGTGAACTAGTGGTTTGATCAGAAGACCAGTACTCATTGTGTAATGGCTACAATGGATCTCTAGTAATTCACAAACCATTTTTACGGCGTCTACATTCTTGCTTGTAATTATTACGAAGGTCTTAATATTGCCGCGACATCTGAAAGAAAACATCTATTGTATATGACGTTATATTTCACTCAAAAATTTTATTATTATTTCCTATATCACCTAAGCAACTTTAACGTGTTCTGGGTCGTTTTTCTCCGATAAAAATGCAGTGACACCATGACTCAATCAAATGGCGTGCATAGTCATTTGATTTTGTTATTTTCTTTTCTTATTTATGGACATCAAAACAACCAACCGATGCTGAATATATAATTACAGTAGCTATCGCCACGTGTAAAAGTCATAATAAAATCTGTGCAATTAACAAATCATCAACTTATAATATGAAAACTTCAATTTGATGTTGAAAGTAATGCGAAATAGTTTGTATATACTTAATACATATTGAGTATTTTCATTAATATTTTATAAAAAATTATAAATATTTGTTCATTTGCATAAGCTCCCAAGCAACCATTCCATATTTACCAATTTCTACACTCTACCTCTCATCTGTCTATGATGGCCGTGTGATTCTTGGATCTGTCTATGATGGCCTACACGCAATTCCTTTTCATTTTTAGATTTTGTATAGCGTTTTTTACAATAAATAGAATAAAGTCTTTTCTTGGATATCATCAGTGTTAATGTTTTGATTAATAAAATAAAAATTTTCAGTTTGAAAATACTACTTCGAATTTAAATTTTCGCTCTGTTAGATAACTATAAGAGCATACAATTTTTGTTAACCGTTATAATATCTCAATTTTATGGTGCTTATGTTCCAATATTTATTGATACTTACGTTCAAAAATTTGCTCTGAAGTTATCATCTGCAATTTTATTCTCATTTTCTCTACTGTATCTAGCCACTCATAATTTTCATTCGTTTCGTGCCCTTTTGTGAGATCCAGAACAGAAGCCAGAAGTTGGCTCCTTGGTTGAATCTCCCTTTAGCGCAACTACTTCCCGGCTTCCACCCTCGAGCTGACGCACTTCAACCCCCAATGAGACGCCCTTCACGATGGCCCTATGGCGAAATTTGCATGTAGATTGAGACGAGATACCAATTGATTCGAAGATAATGTGCAAGTGCACTGCCTCGCCTCTTCCTTCATCATTTCGCATTGTTCCGTTTTCTTCTCGTTTCTTATGCGTATGAAGGGTGCTGAAATTTATTTTACCCCTTCTGTCGTGATTTATTAGTACGAGTGAAAACAAACTTTATAGAAAGAGGAAGCTACGTATAAAAATGTATATACTTTTTTCAACTAATATAAAATAAAAATACATTAGTCAGTTTTCAAAATAATATAATAAAACACTATAGATAATTTGTCAATTAATTTTAGAAAATTGTATAACACACCGATAATTAAGTTTTTGTTTCAATTTATGTATTATGCTTGGATATTCATAAAGTAAATGATATACTCACTAATATTTTGACACAATATTCAATTACAAATGGTGTAAAATACTCAACGATGTCGTGTTCCTATAATAAAATGTTGAAACTCATGTATAGGAACCGAACATTACGAGGGTAATGGTAAATTATGTAATCAAATCGGTTAGATAAAAAATTATGAATTTTTTTAAATGTTATTCTATAACAACGCTTTACAAGAAATTTTATTTGGCAAAAATTGAACAGATATTTTCATTTATCGGTGTAATGAAGTCTTTAAAACACTCCTAAACAATTTATTAACAGCTATAAATAGAGAAAAGTTTAGATTTTGAAACGAGATTTTAAATTGCTTTAAGTATATTCTTCCACAACTGTTATTATCAAAGAAGTTTTTTCTTAGAATGTGTGAAAAAATACCTTAATCATTCCTGGTGATACAACTAGAGTCATTTGGAGGAACAACGATAATGAAAGAGTAGCTGTTTAATTTTTTTATTTTTTGGAATTTAGTTTTTTTCTCCAATATCTGATGCCATATCAAAATACAACTCTCGTTAAATCCTAGTCCCATTCCTAAAAAATCAACGTATGTGAAGGATTCGTTTCAATACGTTGTCCAATTTTTGCATGATGCGAATTAAAACATGGTTTTTGAAAAATTCGGCCGGTAAATTTATTTATTTACTGTGAAAAGAAGAGATTACGAATACTGATGTACGTTTACATCAATACTGCCAAACCACCAAAATTAATGAGTAACACATTAACTAAATGTCAAAGGCAATTAGAAAAAATAATTGTGCAAAATTAAAAATAATCACTCGAGTTAATTCTGATGATTTAATAAAAGTCTTCAATTCTCTACCTCATATTTACACCGACACAGTTAAACTAAACTGAAGGTAAATACGAATTCACAAAGAAAAAGTCATGAAATAAAAATTAATATAAAATCTCTCATGAATCCCTAGATGAAGCTTTGACACATGGGCCATCCATCCTCAGGCAAGGGTATTCCCCTAGAGCATGACAGCGCTTAATGTCGCGTGTGCGTCATCCCTCGTTCTCCTACTCTTGGAGCAGCGGTCGCCGCCGCAACCAGATCATTCGCTACAGCAGCAGCAGCAGCACACGCGGGAGAAATAACAAAGAACGCTCGTAAATTGATTTCGTAAATCGCGCGTGTCTTTTCCCCCGTGAGTTCTGGGTCGCTAAAACGTCTTTTGTCTTGGGTATTACTTCGTAAATAATGTTGGTCGTTAAAATTATTCATTGTATTCAGGAGTTTTGGATGAGACTTTTGGATGACTATTTAAGCGTGGATTTTTTTTATGTTAATAATGTACGAAATTATAATGCAAATTTGAACGAGTACATTAGTATGATTTTTTTACGTTGAACCCAATTGAATAAGTGTACGAACAGAAAAGGAAACATTTGGAGCGTTCATATTGCTGGTAAAATTTTTGTTGCAATTAATTTAAGATTTTGGCGAGCCCCAAATCCCCAAGAAAAGACAAAAATTAAGATTAACATTATAATACTTGAGAAAAACATCTTACCTAGATTAAAAACCTTAAACAATATTGTAGAATCATGTGCAATATTATAGAAGAGACTGATTGTTCCACAATAATGTTTCATAACCCTCATCTTTTGAAATTCTGTAATGTGTACTTGTAAATTGCAGTATACCCATAAGAATCGTAACGGCGTTAAACAATACAAAATGTTGAGCTTACATTCCTCTTTTCTTATCCAGGGGAACTAATACGATTTATTTTATATAATCATTACATAACCACCACTGTTTATAAGTAGTGATGAAAATTTCTTTTTCGGCAACTGATGAAGTACGACGGGGGAGACGGGGGTTTACTCGAAGATACCCTTCAGAACTAAGGTGAGTTAGTGATCATTTCTTTTATTGTAATGGATGTTAGATCCTAAAACTAGTTTACTAAATTGAATGACATGATGAACTAATTTACCTGTTGAGTTTTCACCTGCATTAATATTTATCGCCTGGATGCATCCCCTAGACAACATACGTACATTTTTGACATTCATTTCTTTCCATAATGTTTTTATATTGGTTCTTAAGCAGGGGTAAATATTTCGATGAATTTTGAATGATTGCTAGTAATTTTTACTCATTTGTATTGAAGAAGTGTGGTTTATCTGACATGGGCATGTGTTTCCACCTCTCTAAAACGATTCAATTTTCAAAAATATTTTTACTTCCCTGCTTGATTTATTTATCGTTTACTCGACACAAGCACACGCAGTATTATATTTCATAATGAGCAATATAATAATTATGAAAATGATATTTTGTTCCGCATATTACTGCAACATTTGTAAACATTTTGAGTTGAAATAACTCATAACTCAGACTTTGCATACAATATAAACCGTATGTATATTTCATATTCTGTCTCTCAGGATTTTTTTCAAACGATAAAAACATTTGCAACCAACAGGAAGCGGAGAGCGAGCAAAACAATGACACGTATTTTAATAGTGTCATGTTTTGTTAAATAGTGGTTTAGCATAAATGCGCTATTAGGAACAGCTGTGGAAGCTGTGTGTTGATGCGTGAGGTTTGGGACGGACTGGTTAACATATGTTGGAGTGGACCGGACGAATGAGGTTTAATACGAGAGAACGAGAGCGAGAGACATAGAGAGGGATAAGGAAAGAGAACGAACGGAATCTAAACGGACATGGCTGGCCAACTGACAGGATCATGTTGGTAACGTTTATGATAGCTCTCCGAAGAGAAAGTGAAGTTTTAAAGAGTATCCTTTCAAATTAGAATGCAAGTCCTACGAAGTTGCACAGACTAGTTGTATGATTGAGTACTCGATTTTGTGTGTAGTAAAATATAATATTGTTTTTTTTTGTTAAGGATTTATTCCTTTTCTCTATAAACAGCTGGAATAAGTTGGAAATTATTAGCTGTTCCTTTGAGCGCTAGTAAGAGTATATATTTTTTGGAAGATGTTGCTTTTGGATGTAGAGTTGTATAAGTAAAAGTTTTCTTAATATCATTTGAATAAAACAAATCTTTGTGTATATGATACATTTTATGAAGCATCACAAAAAATATTATTTATAACAAGACTGGATGTGCAATTTATAAACAAGTGAAGTTTATATTTTTGAGTTTAGTGAAGTACACATTTTTAAAAAATGGTGACGAAAACGATCTGTTTGTGGAGTCTGGCTATATTTTATTTCAGTTATACGTACTCTTATAAAACCTTATTATGCATGTTTTTTACGGGGGTAGGTGAAAAATCTGTTAACAGATGCACTTCAGGGGTGCAGTTGGACGCCACTAAAAAACCCCTCCCTTAACTTCACCGCTTCCCGCGGAACTAGCGTTGGGCATTACTTCTCGGGAGCGGGAGAGATAATAGCTACTCTTGTTTGTCTCTACCAGACACTTGTTTCATTCGCTCCAGAAATCGTAGCTCTTTGATAGTGCGGGCTATCCAGTTTTCTATATTGCTCCAGTTATTAGGTGATTCTAACATGAGTTTCACGATGTTTTCTGGTGACAGTTCTTAATCGAGACTGTCAGAGTGTTTATTTGTATCCTTTTCGAAGCGAGGGCATTTGAAAAAGATACGTTCTGCACTCTCGGTTTCTGTCGGACATGTTGGACATAATGGGTTGTCGATCACTCTAAAGCAATATTTTTATGCTTTAAAACACCCATGCCCCGTTAGGAACTGGGTGACGTAGTGATCCAACTCACCATGCTCTGTTTTGGCCCATGTCTCAATGGTAGGTTCAAGGCGGTAAGTCCATCGTCCTACATCTGACGACTGCCTCTTCGTTTGACAAAGCTCAAATGTCTTCTGCTTTTCTTCTGTAGTGACTGTGTATTGGGAAGCTTGACCGTCCTCTTTACCATGTCCATAGGTTCTGACCCGCTCCTCTGCCAGAAAGTCAATTGGTGGCATTGCTGCCTGAACGCAAGCTGCATCATATGACACTGTACGAAAGGCACAAATGACCCGTAATAGTACTCTACAGTAGAGTGACTTGACCCTTCGTCCATACGCTTTGACGGCTAAAAGCCATGACCAAATTGGAGCGGCGTACAGTAAGATAGAATCAACCAAGATCGATAGTAGTTTTCACCGGTCTTACCTTGAGTCTCCAACGCTGGGCATTAATCGCGCCAATGCGTTAGCCACCAGTGATGACTCCGCACTGGCATTGCAGAGGTGCTCATCAAATTGCAGCCTCTCATCGATTTGAATACCTAAGTATTTCGCACAACGCTGGGACGGAATAACGCAGCCACCGACTCTGATAGTAATTGTCTCTCTTTCCTTTCGGCTGGATATGAGCTCTGCCTCCGTTTTATCGTCCGGAAGTTAAAGTCCAACTGACGTCAACCGTCGACGAATAATAGCCACGACCTTGTCGGCTGTGAAAGTAACATCTTCAAGGAATTTCCCAACAACAATCACTGCTATATCGTCGGCAAATTCAACTGTTTCCGTCTCTTCTGGGAGTGGAAGTCTCAGAACGTCATCATACATTATGTTCCAGAGGATAGGGCCAAGAACTGAACCCTGTGGAACACATGCGTTACCTCATAGACTTTACAGTCATGGTCACTCCAGTACCTAAGATGTCTTCCATTGAAGTAGTCGCCAATTATCTTCATCAGGTATTCAGGCACACCCAGCAGTTGCAGAGCATCCAAAATGTACTGCCATTTTGCTGTGTTAAATGCGTTTTTCACGTCTAGGATGACGAGAGCGCAGTACTTTTTAGTTCCTCCTTTTCCATCTCTTACCTTCAATAGACGTACGATCAATGTTAATGACTACATCTATGGCATCCACAGTAGATCTTGATTTCCTGAAACCGTATCACGATCACTCTCCGTCAAGGTTTCCAGTCGGTTCCAAAAGATACGTTCTAGTACCTTACCAGCTGTATCCAGCATACAAATTGGCCGATAATTCATTTAGTGGTCCTTTTCCTTTAGGTATTAGGACGAGATTTTGTTGCTTCCAAATGGCAATTCCTTATGTATGTATGTATGTATGTATATATCTCGTCTCGGCCAGCTAAGGACCACATATGACGAGTGCTATTATGGTTCACTTTTTGTATGAGTTTACTCACTAGACACATCGTGAATTTTACCGAGATCGGAGGAACAGCGTATAGATAGGATCCAATTTGCTGTATCCGAGTATTACAACTGCGGTTGTTAGTCGCAGAGGGCGGTTGTTAGCCGCAGAGGGTGAACGTTTCATACATTACAGCTATTTAATTATACTGAGACATGGAAATGAAGAGCTACAAATTTTATCTTGCCCCACCTGGGAATTGAACCCGGGATGACTTGGTGACGAGCGATCACGCTGATAGTGGCTTTTACCTGGTTAAGATTACCTATGAAAGTGACATTTCATCAAATTCGACAAGTATATCGACAATGGTTGTTCCTACGAATAAAAATAATCTCAGATTACACTGCCAATCAGAGCACTGACAAGTGGGAATCGTAGCACCTTAGGTGAATTTGTAGGTGGCGCTGTCACGCGTGAGAACGGGACAACTCTCGGGGTCAACAAGGGTATGGGGGTCATGTGTGGAACATGTCGTGTCGGCTGGCACTGGAGAGCGCCAGATGCGGACTTGTCAAAATGGTGGCCAAAGGGACGCGAAGCGACGCGGCGGTCGGTGCGGAGTGGCGGGGTGCGGCGTGTGGAGCAGGGTGGGGTTAGACTGCCCGTGCTCACCACGCGAGCGAGCGGAGCGAAGAGGCTACTCAGTCCGCGGACGCGCAGGCTGTGTTGGGCGTCACTGGACTTGACAACTCGGAAATAGCATTAGTTTCTACAGTCGAACGTTGGTGCTTGGGACAGGGATACACTTCGGAAGAGTTTGCCAACTTACGATGTCACGAAAACACTTGTTCTTAATGAGAGTTGAGATCTCTTTAGAAGCATTTGCCAATAATGATGTTGAATCTGCGAAGACGACTGTATCCGAGTATGCAATTTAATTAATAACTGCTAAAATTTTATTGAATAATAATTAATCGTGGTGATATCGGAAAGTAAAAATAAATACTTTAATTTTCAGAAATAAATGAAAATATAATGTTGGGTTATTATAATGCCGTTATAGGTATGTTGATTTATATTTTCGATAGTTTTACTTTCAAAGTAAAAACATGTAAATTCTAGTCTCCTAATTTCAAAATTGGATTTAAAGAAGGAAAAAAGCTACTTTAACTGGCTCAAAATGTCTCTCAAATGAAAACTGATTGACGTTTTATTACTTTTAATTGATGAAAATCATTATGTGTCATTTCAAAATATAGCGATATGTACAGTGGTTTCCTTTGTATCATACGCATTTATTAACTTCTTGACATAAAACAAAATTCATCTATTGCCTATCTTGCATATTCAATACGTAAATGGAGGAAAGAGAAACAAATAGAAATATCTTATGTAAGAGTAAATCAACGAAGTTTACTCACGACCAGAATGTTAAGTCCCACATGTCCCTCAAGTTCCTGCGGCAAAACATACCAGCTCTAATTGAGGAGAAGGATAAAACTTCTTCCCTTTATAGCAACTCCTTAACTTTAATATCCCCGCGTAACTCGCTAGCTCCATCTCCTTGATTATACACTAATATTGTTCTAAGTGATGCGCTGCTCTCTTTTCTTACTTATCTTGTTCTTCCCGTTTTTTTCTTTACCCACCCAATATTACAAAGTCCAAATTCTTTATCAATTACAGGAGTAGTTATGTTTCTAGACAGGCAGAAGGTCGAAAAAAAGTTACTTAGCGTCGTGTTTTTTTGAGAGAAAACTATTCAAACTCTCGAGACGTAATGTTTTTTCGTTCATTTTAAACGACTGTTGCAGCTGTGGAGACAGACATCCTCGTCAGAGCTTCTAATTTCGAAACAACTACGAGGAAAGGAATTGTATCCTGTATAATTGGTTGACGTGAGATTGGTCTTGTGAGTAATGTTGGCAGTTTTCTTTCCTTGTGCTACTTTAAATGAACAAAATTCCTTCTACTAGATTTTTTTTACATTTCTGTTTTCGAATATTTTATGAATCACATTTTCCCACATTCCAAAAGAAAGATTATTCTAATACGCAATTTTCCTCATAACTAAAAACATCAGAGTAAATAAGTACGTTTAAATGGTCAAATTTTGCAAACAAGCTCAAATATTTTCATTTGTGTTTTTTCATGCACTACTGTATTAAAAATTTCCATTACAGCTTCTTTTAATGTTTGTGAAAAAATACCTTCAAGAGCTTGTTGATTGAACACAAAGTTTTTCAACGAATAAGAGACCTTTATACTACAAGCGTACAGGATTATTCTGAATAAGAAACTTCAGAAAATCTTTTGTAAGAAAGGAAAAATCGTAAAGAATTAGAACACTTTATTGGTTGGATATCTTTTTGTAAAAACAGATGTGAAGCGCGCTTTGGTATGCCCCTTTAACGCCCATACCCTTTCACACACAATAGCTTTATAGAGAGAGAACGTCATATTTTCTGTTCAGTAGACTTTAGTAAAATAAGTCTGGTAGTAACTAAAACGAGATAAGCGAATCTTAAATAAAATAATTTTTCAACATTTTATCAACATGTACGATGCAACATTTTCAACATTTTTGTATAAGTATAGCAATTGAAAATAATGTTGGAACTGGATTCATGGATTTTTCTAGGATAAATATTTTATTTTACTATAAAATTTGAATGAGAGATTATTCAAAAATTTTCCTTTTCTAAATCTGAATGTTACTTTAAATTTATAACCCTCCCCCCCCCCGAAATCTCTCATATTCAAAATCTTTATATCAAAGGAAATGAAAAATAATTTTTCTACGGTCTGACTCCCAATAGGGATAAAGAAACTTATGATTTATTTTATTTATTCTTCGTATTTCACAGAACCAATTTTTCAGTATTATTCAGTAATTGGATTAATAGTGAAACCTTTGGGGTTGGATATTGACTAATTTTGTATTGTAGGCGTTATGTACTTTTAATTGATGTTTCAAATTAAATTGTATATAAAGCAAAAATATATAATAAATAGAAAGCGTATATTAACTTGGCTTGGTTCCAAAAAAAACAAAACATTCCATCATTTTGAAAAGTTAATATAATGGTGTTCCCATGATTGGATTTTTCTAATTTTAGATTTTTCTAATTTTTCTAATGTTACTGAACAGTAACGTCTGATGAAGAAATGATATCAAAAACAACTTTTTCGAGGTACGATCATTATTTGCCTGCACTATATCTCTTCCTTCTACAGTATGTAGTGAAAGCCCCAAGCACAGGACGCCACCGTTGAAAGCGAAGCAGCTTGCTTGCTGGGAAAGCTCACACATCTCCAAGCCTGGCTAAACGGTGTATAATAGCGTAATTGTCAGCAAATCGCAGGATGCGCCCCTAGGCTACTGGCAGGGTGGTAGGAAGAGGGTGTGTTGTTTGAACGTCGCTACGCGGTGAAGTGATGGAGTTAGCGTCAGCAAGGAATGCAAAGACTTAATTGAGAAGGTTCAAGTCTCCACTGAAATGCATTGTGATCCAAATTGTATTGTTAGTAAGTGACATTTTATATGCGTCATTGAATCTTTGAAATTATCAAACTTTTGTTGCATCACTTCAACGCCAGATCAGTGTATGGTTTCAGAGGGTTTAAAAAAAAATACACTTGCAAATACAGCCAATGATCTAAACCTGCATCATGTGTATCAGTCTTTAAAATTATGGATACGTCATATGTCACCAATTAGTTTCATACATTCTTTTTTATATAATATCGTTTCTCATGCCAAACAAATATTGGTATACACCTTGTACATTCGTTCCATACACCTTATACAGACGCTCGTTATATATGTTTTTACTTCTGTATATGATCCTCAATAGCTTAAAAAATTAGTGGAACCTTTCCAGTTTTTGAAATTAAAACGCGCGCGAGACTCTATCCTTCTCACAATCCCAAAACATAACACAACCCTTTTCAGTAAATCACCTACAGTACAGTCTTCAAAGCATGAAACAATATTAACTCAAATTAAATCTCTTCCTTCATTCTCTTCATATAAGCGACATCTTTCCACGTGGTTGCGACATAATTCACTTTAGTCAGTTTTCATTACACTTCCCTCCTCTTCCCCCTTCTTAACCCCTCTTCCACATCACTCATTTCCTGTCTCTAACGCTTCTTTCACTTTCACTCCTCACTTTCTTCTCTTGCCAATCCCCATAATCCTTCTCATCTCCGTTTAATGTCTATGTTTTATGTAAAATGTATTTATGTTTTATGTACTATGTAAAAATAGTAAAAAAATTAAAATTGGCGCAGAGTAAAAGTGTATTTTCTTTCTCACTGTGTTGAATATGTAATAAGATATTATTTTTTATGAATTAACAATTAGCTATACATATTATTATGTTGAATTTGTAATTAGAATAAATCATTTTTATCTTTTTCAGTACACATAATTTACATATTTAAATATCTTTATTTGTTTAGAGTCAATCGTTTTTTAATTCTTTTTGTGCAGTATTTTGTTGCGCTTTTTGTGTCATTTATACGCGCTATGATGTTTTGTTAATTTTTTGAACTCTATGATTCTTCTATTTATGAAAATTACAATTGAATTGATACTAAATTTGTAATAGTTATGTTAAAATATTTTTATGAAGTTGTATATAGTAAATTGTGTTATGTGTGTATCGTATTATTATGGTAGTTGTTATATTGAAACATTAACCTGTTCGGCCCTAACCCACCATCCTGATTGCGGGTTTTGCTGGGTTTTTCCTCATTTGCTTAAGGTTTCCCGGGACATAGATACTTAGTGATAATCATTTTTTTAAAATACTTCCACATACGTGACATCAATTTCTTTGACACAACAAATTAACCGCGGTAATCAGATAATTTTGATGATATTTTACTCTAAATAGTCAAGTATGTTCGTTATAATGCCTGCACTTGAGCATAATAAAACATGAACTTGCTTATAATGTTACCACGCTGGAAGTATTAATTGAATAATTTCTTTAACAATACTGAACTTATATTATACAGTTCACATATTTGATAACGACTCTATTGTTGGAAAATGATTTTGCTTATTTAATGTATCTGACTGTTCAAACTATTGAGCGTCCTGTGATCAAAACTCCGTCTTGCGTCAATAAATGTGAATATGGGGAAAAAACTCTTACTTTAAACTTCGCTAACAAAAATGAAGGTAGTGCTCAGAGTTTTATGCTCAACCAATATGAGATA
>NNCF01126148.1:1841070-1873222 GCA_002313205.1 Laupala kohalensis | reverse complement strand
ATCAAATAACATCAAGAGGAAGTATGAGTGGGAAACAATTTTCAGCAACTGAGGTTCCAGCAGCGGATTGTTGGAAACTCGTTTCTGCGTAATCGACAAAAATCGCATCCACGAGAGAAACTATAAAAGCGCCACTCCCAACATTTCATTACATTGATCGCATTCCCATCCGATCCCACTAATGGGTTTTTGTCCTACGTGTTTTGATTAATTCTCGTAATGCTAAATTTGTTTGCACTCAAGTTTTTACTCTGCCTTCTCCTGCAAATCGTGTTTAATTCACATATTCTATTTTTATAAAATTATGGGGTGTACCACAGAGGGAGTTTAAAATGCCTTTCATTGCTGACTCGGAGTATCGGCAAAAAAAAGCAATAATAAATACGAACATGGTTGTGAAACCTGTACTTCAATTACTTATATTATAATTCAAAAAATATTAATGCAAATGATAATTTAAGTCCGTTTGGTTGTGATGTGAGTTGAGCCAGAGAATTTGCGGTCACATTGTAAAACTGTTTACAACGATCAGCAATTCTGTTGGTGGAATGAGGGATCTGGGTATTTGGGACGTAAAATCGTTCTAGTAATTTCATTTTCTAGTTCTCAACGAGATTTTAAACTGACGTTTGCGTTTGTTTTTGGTTTCCATCAAATAAATCCATTCCCCTGTGGTCAGTTCTATCGGTTTTTTTTTTCATTTGGCTGTTTACTGGAGCGTGGATAGTTGGATGGAGTAAGAGATTGAAGCCATTTCCAGATTACAGACGTCTGTTTTTGCAAGTTTGATAGTGTACCCGTTTTCATACAACTATATGTCTCATGTCAAATTTGTCGACATGAAACAGGAAATGGTTCTAACCGGCAAGAAAAACAATGTAATTTCTAACATTTATTGTAATTACAAATTAATCCAAAAAATAGATCCGTGTAGAAGTGAATGAGATGCAGCAAATTTAATGTGGAATTGAGCATTGTATAAAGTGAGTATGAGGGAAGTGAGTATTTGCAATATTTAGAAAGAATTGGGGGAATTTATCTTTGAAAGTTAAATTCTAGAAATTTTGAATAATAGGAAACAAAAAGAAATTTACACTTTTCAAACTTGCGTCAGAAAATTTAGAGAGTTACGCAATGTCATTTTGTTATTTAAAGGAAATGAGTGGACTCTAAAACCCCTCCAATTACATTGTAAAAGTGAGGTATAAATGTTTATAATAAAAAGAAAAAATGGTGTACCCTTGCATTGTTTTGGGGGGAGTGGGACACTCAAGTACTTCATGTGGCAGTGTTTTTGCTCATCACCAAGTCATCCCGGGTTGAATTTCCGGTTGGGTCAGAAAAATTTGTAGCTTTTCATATTAATTAGCCCAGTTCATTTTGCTGTGACTACTAAAAAGCGAACCCTCCTCCTCCTATCCACCTCCTACTGCACCTAGTATCAATAACTCTATTACTAACTACTCCTACTAACACTTCCACATTGGGCGTAGTTGTTTGGAAACCCAGCTAACCGGTCCATCTACTAACAAATGCCTACCACCCACTTCCTATCTCCTATCGCTCCATGTACTCGTAGATGAGTTTCAGTAGCACACTACATTTCCCATTTACATATACTACAACACAAAAAATAACTTTTTGTATTACTTCTGTTTCATTTCTTGAAGAGATGTTTCACGAAACATTGTTAATAGAAACAATAATATAAAAGTACAGATATGATATAACAGCACAATAAAACAGTTTAGTTTTTATGCGTATTATGAATGTACCTACGAAAATTATTACCTGTGATAATATTTACATCCACACTGAAAACCAGGTTGTGTCAGATTTCCCAAACCACGGTAACTCTTTCTATTTTCGTCATATTCTATATTATTGATCTTTTCTCACAAGTACTCAGGATGAATTGTTTGGGGACTACTTCATGAACCGTGGTTGGGAGTGACAGAAGATAATATAAATGAGAAATAAGTTTGGGTTGGAGTTACTGAAAACTTAATTTCAGTAAATTTCAAATGTACACCAAAACTGTTAATGAAATGAACCCTAGGTGGATTACCGGTCAAAAGTTACATTTTCTCTCGAATCTTTAATGTGGGATGTTTAAGTAAACTGGTAATTGCTGACAACCAAGGACGGTGAGTTCATTTAACAAAAAAAAAAAGTCGTCCAACGCTCCCGCGTGCACACTCTTTAACTTATTGTTCTGTATGAAAAACATTTTAATCGTTTGAAAAGTAGATTGCTTGTAAATAAATTACTTGTAAATAGATTACTTGTAAATAAAGATAATGTATTTTATTTTATATCATATTCATTAAGGATTATGACCTACATAGGAAGTAAATTTCGTGACTTCACGTAATAAAGAGAGAACTAAGATTGTCATACAAAAGTGCAAATTAATCCGTGCTCATATTAACATGTACTCACACCTTATATACCTCTACCTCGACTTACCTCTAACCCGAAAGATTTCAGGGCAAAATACTAAAATTTTGACTCGCCCTGGGGCCAGAATTGTACCATCTAGAGAGTCCCATGTAGACAAGTGTTACTCAGGGACTATTAATATATAATATCAGAAAAAAATGTTTAAGATCTCTCTCATGTTAAAATACTACGTTACTTCAACATTTAATCTGGAGAAGAATGGCGAGTAAGATTAGACCAGATGATTGATGTTTATCAACAAACACAAGAAACAACGAGTATGCAATAAGCCCTGAAGCTAACATCCCTTGTGTTCAATCTGTTGAGCCCGTAACAGGGAAGAATCTCGCGTCCTAATTACTCTCCCTCCTTTACTCGCCAAGGGATGAGCTCAAAGGGGTTAGCTTTGTATGCTGGAATGATGAAGGGATAGGAGGTAGAAGTTGGGGGCTCGGACTTAGGTGGCCAAGGTGCCTCCCGACATAGGGGCAGTGCTCATAATGGAGCGGAGGGGACGGGTATTGACTCCTGGCCACTGCATGCTGCGCACGTCGTAACAAGCCGCGGCATTTATCTTGACCTAAGTCGGGAAACACGGAACACACGTGCTTACGAGTTAGGTCAAGGACGGAAAAGCTAAATAAAGATACTGTTTTATTTTAAATCGATGCTTCTGACGTCATTGTTATTCATGGAGTCGCGCTTCAAAGGTTTCCAGACCGACAAATGTATTGACGCAATAAACTTAGGAGACTAACATTGATTTTGCATGAAGTCACGTATTCTATATTGGGATGTCTCCTTTGAATGTGACTAATGATGATGTAAAGTAAGTATTCGTTACTCGAAAATAAACATAAATTTTAAGAAATAAATCTTAATTCTGGTATTTTGTTATTTCTTTTGCTGAGAACACTTTACATTGCCCTAATGATTTTAATTTCGCATTCACTATGTCATGATTACACCTTCATCTTTGTGTTCTGTACATAAAATGTGTATTATATGAATGAATTTAGTTCCCAATTGAAATTATGGTGTAATTCTCACTTAAAGTTTTGGTATATTTGAACTTCTATTTTGAATCTATGCCAGACCACGGGGTATTTTCCGCCTATTTTTCTAAACCTAAATACAAATTGTTATTTCAAAAAAATAACATTATAAATTCTGCATTGAACACCTACTAATATAAAATAGAAGAATCAAATTTAAATAATAAAATTAAAACACATGACAAATAGAATACAATATGGAAATGATAGATAATACCCTGAAGATACATAAGATATGTATATACTAATATTTAAGAGTAAACAATCTTGAAGTGTACAACATGGTATTGGTAAACCTACTAAAATAGTATTTCTACGGTATACAACTCATAATTAGATAAATTGATAATAATATGTGAGATTAATCACAAGAAAGCTTAAATATAGTAACAATAATAATAACCTGATATTGACATTAGGGATTTTGGAAAGACAACTTGACTGTTAGTTGATGTATCAATACCTTCAGATCAGGATTTTGTAGCAAAATAAGTTGAAAAAAATAGATATGAGACATAGAAATTGAAATAGAGGAATCTCTTCATTTAAATAAGTAGAATCTGGGATGTTAAATCAGAAGTAATTCCTATTATCATTGAGGCTATGAGAATGTTACAAAAAAGAATTGAAGTAAAACCTAATGAAGATCCCAGGTAATACTAAGGACAGTGAAGTGCAGGACATCGCATGACTGGGAAAATCTCACATCCCGCGCAAGGTACTTTAAAATAACGGAATTAAAAAACCTGATTCTGAGGAATCTGGTTTCAACTTGAACTGGCTAAAAAAATGATGAAATAAAAATAATAGGTTGAAAGTTGTTTAATTATTTCCTGATTTAAATGATTAGGGCGTCGTCTTGCCAGGGAACATCTCATCCTATTGATATATTGAGTGTAAAAGGGTTTAACCTACTGAATATTGACTATGACACTGCATCAACTAAATATATCTTTCACATATTGGCATTGGGTTAATGAATCTTCCGCAAGTTTATCGTATGGAATCCATTACATGATTATTTTACTTTTATCTTTCAAACCATTGCCTCATTCAGAAGGGAAAATAGTTCTGTACATGATTTAATAATGGGATGAGAAGTTTGAGTTATAACAGTTGCTAATGATAAACGATTGGTAGCCTATTCACGTCATTCAAGAACATTCAGTCGTGTTGGGAAGTAATCCACTATAGTGACGTCAGCTGCATCTATTGTAGACACGGTCGGAAGTGGAAACTGTAGTGATGAAGATTGAGGTGGTGTTACGGACAACTGGGCAGCTGACACCCTGCGGATAGCCTCCCAGCCGTTGGCCAACTACAATTACGGCGCAGAGTGGAATCGCCGTGTATCGCCTTAAGCGACGATGCTTCTATAGAGCAGACAACCTGCCATCCGACCCTTAGGAGGGACTCGCCACGAATCACATCGCACATTACTTGGATATTGTCAAAACAACCTCAAACTCTATCTGAAATACGAAACTACTAAACGGATTTTATATATAAGTGCGCTTGCCTCGGGGTGTCATTTACACGATTCGATTTATATATCTCGGATTTTGAGTTAGTTTAACAGTTACGATTTATTAGCTATATTTTTCAAATAACTTAAAGATTTGATTATAGTAAATATTTGTTGAGTGACTTATTTGTTTTCTATTAAATATAAATATATTGATACTCCGTTGATATTATTACACGTAGCAAACTTTTTTTTTCATATCAGGTAGACCCAGTAATGATAAATACGCCTCTGCTTGAGGTCCTTGATAGGAATTGTTGGAATGATCCTCAGTGAGATCGGCAGGCAAGATAATTCGACAAGGTTGAATTTGTGTCTACTCTAAGTCCAATTATCCTGATCATTTACGTTATTTAATGAATCAGTCATGTATCTTCTAAAATTATTGTGTATTTTGATTTTCTTAAAATATCTATTAGAATCTATTTTTGACTTTTTCATATTATTTGGGTATTGTACTANTGTGTGTATATATATATATATATATATATATATATATATATATATATATATATATATATATATATATATATATATATATATAAATCACTTAAAAACACAGTAATACATGTCACGAAGACCTAGTAACTCATGTCAGAGTATATTTAACTAAACGAATTGATCTTTCATAATAACGACTAATGTTTCCACTTATATCAACTGGTTAATCGGAATTCTAAGGATTTGTCTTTGCCCATTTTATAGTAAATAAATTTCTTTCATTTATCAAAATGATGTAAGAAAGCGGTTCTGATAAGTATGATAATTATTGACTCAACAGGCGTCTATGACAAGTAAAATGTTACTATGTATCCTAACATAGTAACATTTCATCGAATTTCACCAAAACTACTTGGAGGTCGAGGGTAGATGGGAAAGACGAGGACGAAGAGAATTGAAAACATTACTAGGTGATCAACATTTGGAAACTAGAATAGAACACTCTTGTGTCTTTTTTTTTCAAACCTAATGTATGCAAACGATGTTTTATGTTATTACAAACATTTTACTTTCTCGTTTACGTAGTGTATAGAAAGGTTTGTAATCGTGAAAAAATTCGAAAGCGAGATTTCGACGGAATTATCCGTTTTAGTTATCCCTGATTCAGAAAAAGTGTTTTTTTTTGTGGCATAACATACATCCGTCCATCTGTGCGAAGAGATTCTGAATAAATAGATGAATATTTTTAATTCATATTTTGTATTTACGCTAGAATTTACTTGTTGTCGATGCAAGTGCTCTAATTTTATTTCTTTAAAACAAAGGGTCACATGAAAATCAAAGTACTCTTTCAAATATTTCTCAAAAACGGCTCCAACGATTTTACTTTAATTTTCTGTGCGTAATGTACAATTAGTATGCATTATATTAGCAGTATTTCGTTTGAAAGTTTAGTATAGACGCAGTAAAATTATTTCTGTCTTAAACATTAGTTTACTTTTTCAAGAAGATTAAATAATATTTAGCTGTGTAAATGGACCAAGCAGACATAGAATACACTTTTCGTAAACTGAAATGAAAGGTATGATAATGATAAAAAACATAGGAGGACAGCAAACGTACTGGAGATACAAAAATTCATCAATTTCTTTCTACAACAAAAATACATTTGCATAACACTTTTAAGTTATTTATAAGACTGATATGCCGCTATATGTTTTGAAATAATATTCTAAATATTTATTTTACTTTCAAATTTCAAATAAAAGACAGCAATATCGACTTTGAGCTTGAATAATGTACTGAAAAAAAACTGGACTAAAATATAGAGGACCTCACCAAAAATGACCTTTTCACTATAGAATTTTTCTCACTCTAAGATGCAGACGGAGAAACGTGTATGGGAAAGTATGTTCAATGGTTTTGCACCACTAGTGTTTTTATATTTCACATTCAGTAAATTTGTGTAATTTCAGCATTTAGCATACAAGGTCTCTCCGGTAAGTAAGGCAAATGAGTTCTTTTCTACGCTTCTACTGGGCGTACCACGTCTGTATTGGTCGGTTTAGGTGCGGAAGGCTTACGCTCTCCAGCTCTGCCAAGGTCAGTGCGCTCCGAGCTCTCGGAGTGTCCGGATCATTTAGTGTACTCCGGTTTAAAATACGCGACGCGTCTCGACGCGCGATGGAGGACTTGCGCATACAACTATAGGCAATCAAATTTTGTGCCAAAAATATTGCCGTCACCTACGCAATGATTAAGGAAGCTTACCAGGACGGTCCTCTTTTGTATTCTCGAGTTTGGAGGTAGTTGAAGATGTTTAAGGACGGCCGACCTGAACCAAAAGTGGCCCGTGTGTGAAATTTGTTGAACACGGATCGTCGGTTGAGTGGTGGAAACTTGAAACCTTCAGAAAACTAGGCTGATGTGCTGGAGAGATTGAAAAAAAAGGTCATCCGCAGGAGAAGGGATATCGGCGCCATCTGGACGCTCCTCCAACACAACGCTCCCAGCCACACTGCTCTGCGCGTTTGGGTGTTCCTGGCCAAGAATAAATTTGCAACACTGCTGCAGCCCCCGTACAATCCGGCTGACATTTTTTTCTTTTTGTTTCCCAGGACCAAAGCGTTTTAAAAAAATCCGATTTGGGACGATTGAAAAGATCAAAACTGCTGTGACGATGGCTCTTGACGAGGTTCCCGAGGACGCCTTCCAAGACGCGTACCGTACATGGCAGAGTCGTTGTGTAGATGCCCAAGGGAACTATTTTCAAGAGTTTTAAACGTTTGTAACTATATCTTGCATAAATTTGTCTACAAAATATATTTGCTTTACTTACCGGACAGCCCTAGTATTATTCATTGGAAAAGTATTCACATATTCACATTTGGATTAAATCACTTTGTATTCTTGAAACTCTCCGATCGGGGTTGGATCAATACACTTTCCCCTTCTTCGTTCCCCTTCAATTCATTTACGCAGATGGGTAATCAGGCGTTAAGTACATCTGCCGATCTTTTTTTCCCTTTTTTATTGATTTTTCTCTTTCCATATCAATGATGATTTGATTTCAGCCTTGATAGCTACTTTGTCACGCTTGGTTCTCGAATATGTCATTTGTCCTCAAATATCTTTTTGTATTCGTGGTATATGTTAAACCATGGCACGTACAATTTGCAGAGGATAATGTAGCTTTTATTTCTCGAACTTTGAATATACTATTATAGGAGTATATCTCATTTAACTTAAATTTTCTTGTCAAATAGGCATCTCTATTAGAATGTTATATGTTCTGCAAGACACTGTACGGAAATGTGGAATATAACAATACATGAGGGCTATTGCAAATGTAAAATAATACCATTTTGTTTCAAACTTTTCTTAAACCTAAAATGTTTTATGAAAAGGATATATTTTACAACAAGTACAGTTTGTCTATGAAATAAACATGATTTCGGAATAATTTACTTAATTACAACCCATTGTTATTCAAGAGCGTTATATTTCAATTTCTTGAAATCAGGAAAAAGTACTGAAATAACGATTCCGAAAAATATTACCATCTACCACTACTTCGTACTCTGAATATTTATGTACAAACTATTTTGCTTTTCTGTTACCTTACTAACAGATAAATATGAAATTGCAATTATGTATTAATGATGTTAAAACTTAATATCTAAATTACTGAGTTTGATAAAATTAATCTACAAACAGGTAGCCAGAGTGGCAGAGGACATTTAACATCGTTATGAATGCAAAATTGTTTTGCTGAAAATATTAATATATTCTTTAATACTTACATACTTGTAAAAGCGTCTTAGTCATGACAGATTCAGTAACGTAGGCAAAAAAATATTTAAGAAGGTAACTTGAAATGTTTAGAGGATGTTATTTTCATATTGCAGATGCTTACTATGAAATAATTTTTGGAAATCCAGATTTAAAAGGTTAACTTGGGATGAAACATAATTTTTCAAATTTTCCTCTCTGGGGAGTGATCACAATATGAAGTAATTTCTTTTAACGTTTCAGTATTTTAATATATTAAAAATAAATAACAGCTTTCTGGTAGATTAGTCACTTTTTTAAATCTCAACATGTCATCTGCAGATTCTCAGACTTCGAGTGTTCTGTCATCAAGTCTTGATAAACGCTCTATGCAACACACACCTTCTAACGATAAAATTTGTATACTAGTCGACATGAGACGTCAGCCAGAATTCACACAGTGGACATTTCAGTCACAACATGATATATAGTGTTTCTATTGACGCCCTTCCCAACGCGACGTAATCGGCAGCTATTGAACTGGGTGTGAGGACAGGAGTATTGAGTTCCCTGGAGAGGGGAGGCTTGGGGGTAGAGGTGGGGGTAATGAATAGTGCCGTAATTCTGTTGATCCTGTGCCACGTGACCCGCTCGGTCTACGGTGATTCTCCGTATGCAGGACAGGCACAAGAGTATTAGTGGTGAGCTATGTTGCACGACTACTGTAAAATATGACACGTGTGTTCAAAAAAAGAAAGAATATTACGAAGTTTTATGTTCATGGAGTAACTAGAACCAATTATAGAGTTAGCCTGTTGCTGTAGCGATGTTTTCTCTGAAACTACAAAACATATTTCTAAGTTCATTTTTAATAAATAATTGACACATGGCCATTTTGCATTTTTAGACGTTACTTCTAAAACGTTAATATTTTAGGTCAACATCATTAATAAATGTTCATATTTATTAGGCCTTTTTATGTAAAGATTCTTCATGAAACAAAGTCAATCAGGAATACCTTCGAACACATCACCCTACCACACAACCATTACACAAAGTTTTATTTTAGGAAATGGATAGTTCCATGAGTATATTTTATGAAATAAAACTAAAGTGACTGAGTAAGATTACTCATTAGTAATTAATCATACACACTTGATTTAAAATTTTAATTTATTATCATCATTTCATTCAAGAAATAATTAGAAAAAAAGGACATCCCCTCATTTGATGAGTGTTTGGAAATGATAACCAAGTATAATCATGAACTTCGATTTTCATTTACACTATTTATCTTGCGGATCTTACAATCTTTTTTTTTTTTTCTTGAAATACACGCATTTTCCACATTCAAACAGATCTGTCACGTCGCAGTTGTTTGTCAAAGAGATATTATTTTGCTGAATAGATTTTGCCGATCACTTTGTTTAACGAAATTACAAAGAAATTAGAACATTTCAACATTTTTGTAAGCTTCTTATTTTTTCAATTACTTCCACATTACTGTGTTTCCCATTATCTGAAATGGATATGTTGCGAGTTCATTATTACAATCTGTTGGATCTGAATTATTGATATTTCCCCTCGAACGATTTTAGTACATCGTGAATAATGTTACTTTCTTTAGATCTCTTCGAACGTAAAGCTCTTGTGCTGTACCGAAGCATTTAGATAGGGCGGGAAATGTGATCGCTTTACGTGATCCTCCAGAGGATTAGCATCGCCTCCCAGTGTGTTATAAAAGGGACCTTTGGATTTCGGAGGGCTGACGGGAAGTGAAACATATGGTCCGATGGTAGTCGTGAGGGAATTAAGGATGTTTGGCCAAGCACCTTCGTCGAGGTGAGTCAGGGTGGAGGGTGTTTTGTTGAGTTGAAACCACCCCTGTCGCAGAGCGATGAGATCCAGTTTTACAATGGCCTTTAACCCACACTTCTCTTATGGAGGAAGTGTTAAAATGATTCAGCCATGGTTTGGGTTTTACGAGTTCAAATGCCCCTCTTTCAAAGACCGAGTTATGCAGAATTTGTCGATATTAACTCCATCGGCATACACATGTCGATATTAATTTACATTAAGAGAAAGTTAATTTATAAATAACCACAGAACTTCTGTTTGACAGTTCCAAGTTCTGTTAATGATCACTTTATGAAATTTCTTTCATATTCATTGAAGTATGGTTTCATTTCAAAAGTCAGTCAATTTTTATACGAGTTCAAATCATACGTTCAAAGGAAATCTATATTCATCTTTAAATCAAGTATTTCATCAAAGAGTTCTTTACCTTTAAAAATATAATAAAAATTACATTAAAAAATATATCTGTGTGTGAAGTGAAATTTAACTTGCATCAAATGCAATACGACAAAGATACTACATTTCCAGTTTTTATTCGTGATATTTTGAATTAAGTCAAAGTAATTTCGTAAGAATGAGTTTTCTGAATTAACTTATAAATTAATTACACTTGTGTTTCATTGTGCAGGACTATTAAAAATGAGTGGAGCAATCTTTATGGCTAGAACACATTTGTCTAAGGGTGATTTTAATAGTGTATCGCCTTATTTAATTATTTGGGAATATGATACACAAATAAGAAAAATAAATTTACAAACGTCATCAAAGTAGCTATGATATCTGTTGAATTTAAATATACGTTTTCTTAACCGCTTTATCATTGCTATGTTTTTTCTTGGTGGAATATTTAAGAAAACACGTTACAAGTATTCTTTTCGTAAATGTTTAGATAATTATCAGAGACTTTCTCTTTTGGGGAAATGGAATGAAAATGAATTATGTTCGAAAAAAAACTTGCACCCAAAGAGATCATATTTTCCTTTCTCCACCTCAAACTTGCTTCTGTCTTAATTAAAAGCTAAGTTTCAAGTTGTTTAGTTTGATATTTGCTAGGTTTCTTAAATCTTAAGAGTTTGTCTGAGTCTATGTGACTTCTCAACTTTTGTGGGTTTCTTAATACTTTGTCTTAACTCATTTCATTTCTCTTTTCCTCCTATGGGCTTTTTGATAAGGTTACCTCACGGAACCTTTTCATAAGAATTAGCCGTCTGCACTTTTATGAAAGAAGCATTCGGCGTTTGTCAAGTGGGGAAAATAAGCTCTTTGTAGAAATGTAGAAAGTTATTTTGAAAGTATTCTACTTCTTGATACTAGATAAATTTATTCTTTCCTTAGAGGGTTAAAACATGTAATAAACCTAAATAATGAACTTGATATTCATTAATTTTCTTAAAACCGCAAGGGAATAACATTCTCAAAAGAACGTTTTGTTATAATTGGTAATTGATATAACAGGAATATTAATTTAACCGTGCGTGTATAAATGTTTTGTTTCTTTCGAATTTATGAATCGTAAGAACAAAAACTTCATGATTTTGAACAACAAGACCCCACAGGGGACTTACATCTAGTAAGTACGTGTTTGGCAAACACAGGGCCCCGAGCTGAGTCTGGCATTATTTCCACTTACTTGTGCGAGGCTCCTTCCTTTCTCTTTCCTGATCTCCCCTGGTCACCTCTTGTTCTTTTCGATCCCGACGCTAGTAGGGCAAGGGTATGTTTCATTTTCCTCATCCCCTCCCTCATATTTTGTCCTACCCCTCATTCTTTTTCACCCTTCAATTTTTTGTCCCTCCTCATATTTTGTCCTCAATGTTTTGAGATATGTTTTGGTATGTTGTAATTCATGAGGGTTTTTATTGGGTATTGTTGAGTCATTCGGCGAGTCCCACACGCGGGGAGAGTCATGTTGGCTCTCCCTAGTGCGTAACTACATTTTCCCTACCTGTACAAGTTTTTCGGGTTCCAATGACCTTTGTTGTCGACATGAGGCGTAAAGCCCCACAAAAAAAATTGAATAACAATTATGATTATCATGTCTAAAGATTGAAAGAAAATTTCCATTCATGCACTACTGTTTCCTTAAAAAACTTAATTTTAAAGTCCATTTTCGTTCAGTTTCATACGTAGATCTTGAATGAAACTTTCTTTAAACATCGAACTGAAAATCAAATGCTCGAATTTTTAACGTACTCTTTTGTACTGCAATACTTTCACATTGCTCAAATCTAAAATGCAACTTATGTCTTCATTTATATTTCTTCATTTTACGATGTCCATGATAAATATTTCTGACGTACATGAATATCAAGGATGAAGGTGTATAATGCGTAGAAGAAAAATGAAATGTGATGAATAACACGTATAAAATAAACACCGTCACCTTACTGTGCGCTAGAATCTAAATCTATAACTATTTGCTCGTTCTCTTTCCATTACGTAAAAGCACATCCATACACTTACATCTACTTAGGTAATTTCATTCAATAGTGTGTACTATTTTGCAAGTCTAGATTTATTAAAAATACATATTTTTCAAAAGTAAAACCACTATATCTTCGTTTAAAGAACTCTAGTGTCAAAAAACAACAAATAGATAAATAGACTCGTGTCTGCGAGTGAATTATAGAAATTGTGAAGAGCAATGTCTGCAGTAGGTAAGCCACACTGCACTGATTTGATGGAAAGGTCCTGTCGAGACGTCATCCAGGATACGAGGCTGCCCACCTATCTTCCGCTCGTTCACCTGTCAGTGTCAGTTACAAGAGGCGAGTCACCGCTTCGCATTGCTCTCGGAGAGAGAAGCCTGACAGCGTGCTTTGATCGACAAACCTCTCTCTATATATACGGAACGTCACACTAGATTCACGACAAAAAATATAATAAATAATCGGCAATCTTCTTTATCTATACAGAACACTATATTATCTATAACTAGCTGACCCGACAGATGTTGTCCTGTACAAATTTCAATAAATTTGTTTGTGATTGTTTTGTGAAAAGTTATTTTAAAAAGCTATTGTACATTTGGGTTCATGAACTTAGAACAGACTCACATTGCAAGTGAAAAACTGAAAAAAAAAAAAAAAATGAACCAAATATGTCGTTCTTACCGTCAGTTATGATTGAGAGTGCATACAAAAATTATAATTTTCGCAGTTTCTCCGAATTTTCCGACTTTATTTTGAAATAGTTCCGATTTTTTTCCCTAAAAACTTTTCCACGACCATAACAAACAAAACAAAAAACGAATTACACATATCCATTGTTAGAATCGTGTGTTATGGTCTTGAGTTCATACAAAAATCCCATAGAAAAAAAGCACTTTGTTTTTTCCGAATTTTCCAATTTTCCCGGCAACTTTTCCAATTTTTCTTTCCTTGAAAACCGTATTCTACTACAATTTTTTTTTCTAAAAAAAATTAGCCAAATCGGTACAGCCATTCTCAAGTGATGCACTTACCAACGAACAGCATTCATTTTTATTTATATAGATACGTGTAATAGACGAATAAATTGTACATTTGGGTTCATGAAACATCAACTTTTGACATCCTCCAATTTTGTGGTATGTCTTTAAACGAGAATTCCATTAAGTTTTCAGAATTGAGAAACTCTAGCAACTTTATTAAAATCTGAAAATCCTGTTATGTATATGGAGTTTTCTTTGAGAACGGCTCCAACGATTTTGATAAAATTTGCAGAATAGAGATATATTGTGATGAACAGATTATCTAACATGGTATTATTTCCGAATGGGATCATTTTAACGTAGTAAAATATGTAACATATTAGTTATTCCTGCCGTTCACTATGCCACTGACACCATTACAAGTGGAGATAAATTAATGAAACCTCTGACATGCAAGCATCACCAGCGATCTACATGAACAATATTAGAAATACAGTCCCATAATTTTTGAAATAAGTGCGTTTTTCAGAAACCATGCGTCTATTGAGACGTCATAGCCGAAGCGAGTCTCGATCATTCTATTAATACATTTTGTTATAAGTGCATATATTCTTGCGTGCTGTTAGAAATATTTAACCAATTTTACACAATCAGTTATGATAACATTCATAGATTTCCGTTTAGACTTTAACTTTCATCTCTGAAAACACTTTCTTGGATTACGATTCAAAATAGTCTTTTTTACCGGTTTTGATGCAATTCCTGGAAAATTTTATGACATTTTTGAAAGGAAGAAAAGAGCTTTTCGATTATTAAGAGATTTAGAAAATAATCTATTCTTGGTAGTGGTTTATTGCTAAGGGGTAAATAAGAAAACGTAATAACAAAGTAGTGGTCACTGAAATGGAGAAAGATACAAAGGCAAGTTCAACTTTTCAGGTAAAAGAGGACTAGAAAGACGTGCGTTGCCTCGTGAATATTGAAATATATGGTAAAGTATCGGATCCAGTAGGCTGCTTGTGGACTCTGCAGCCAAGAGCAGACTCTTATGCGTCTTTTCATAAAACATAATACTCGCATCTCCGTCCAACACTGATCTTCTATTTCGACCCCTTACAGTTCACAAGGTAGCAAGAGGCAGCGAGCAGGTACGTTCCTTATCGAGAAAACCGGAAATATAATGGCTCAACGTCTTTGATAGAACATATTCTAAGAAACGACTTCGATTAGAATTCTATAACAGAAGGAGTTTTAACTCTGAAAGGAATCACGAACTTTTTAAGGGACAAAGCTCGTGAAGATGCAGGAAAGAATATATCATATGAGTAGTAGAAGTACGGTCGACATGTTCATTGATAAGTTGTCGGAATTGGCGGCACTGCGGTGTCAGACATTCATGACAAATATTATTGGTTCTGGATGATTAATACTTAATATTATTGAGGTCATTTGTAACTGTAGGAACTGTACTTACCTTCTCGCACTCTTGATATAATTGTATAGCAAGGAGAAGAAATTGCATGCAGGTTAGAAAAAAATTAAACTATTTTATTATCTAGTAATATAATAGGCGTATATGCATACTGAAATAAGACAGGTAATATGATTGCGTCAAACTATATCATTGTGCCAAGATAGTAGCAGAACATAGAATTGTGCCAAAATACGAGTATAGAACTTTGAAACTGAATTTATATTTTATAAATTAGGTTTTATTGGAATGTTCTTATACAGATTATATAAAAGTTTGAACACATAGATTAAATTTTTTTTTGAATTTAAAATAAATACTACTTTCAAAATCAATACGTAATAAAATAAAATAACCAAAACAATAGCGTGTTAAATGCTTCTAAATTTAGATATAATTGGAAGAGATTTGGGATACTATTGTAAAGTAATTTGAAAGTTAACTTTCTACTTAGAAGAAAGTTTCTCTAACAGAATCATTCTTGACTTTTCAACATGGATGTGAACATTTATGGAGAAGATTGCTTCTATTGAAGCGGGGCAAATAATTTACCTGTAGAATTTTGATATTTTCAATCTGAATGTTTGAATTGGAATGATAAGTATTTTCTTTTAATTATCAATTGGTAAAGTCAATTCTTTATTAAAATACTTGCTTTTGTTTGCGAGTAACTCATAGAACAATATTTCCACTACCAAATGGTCAGCAGTATATTTTGCGTTTCTCCATTTCTTATTACATTCTTAAAAATTATACTTAATTCAAGATATTGACATTGAGAAATTTTTTTGAAACCTTACTGGTTTCATTTTGTTTTTTATGCATTTAATTTCTTACAATACACTGTATACATTTTCGTGTATACAATACACTGAATACAATTATAATTCCATTAAATAAATTTAATAAAAAATGGAAATAAATTTAATTGGTACAACAGTATTCGAAATTCAAGTGAAATTTTCAAAAATTGTTTTGAATTAAAAACTAATTTCCATTTTTAAAATGAAGTAATCTGTATCAAGTAATGTAAGATTTCAATAAAAGAAAGGATAAATAATTAACACTCTTTGATTCTTCTCCCCTGCCAGACTCCAATCAGAGGTAATTATCGGGCATCGAAAACAATCGTCTTCCTTATTCACATTCTAATGCTTTATAATGAGTAAATCATGTTTTTTTTTTTGTAAATTATACACTTTTTCAGGAATAAATACAATTGTTACGTTGCAGTCAAGGGATACGCTGTGAAGCAATTTTTATCATTCGTCGAGTGTATTTAACACACTAAAAGAGTACTGAGGTCATTTGTATTGAAAACATTTGGGCATTTTCTTACTTCGTTTATTTTAAAACCTGCGTATCTAAATTACACATGATATAATACATTTTATTTCAAGAAAATTGATAAAATGACAGAAAGAAAAGAATAAAGCTTAATCAAGGTATAAAAAATAAAAATTGTTGAATAATCGAATTACTTAAAATTACAACATACATCTTATATTAAGAATTTGATTTAAAAAATATAACTCATGTGTGTGTGTGTGTGGGGGGGGGGGAAATGAATATTTCAAGGTAAAAAATTTCACAATACGATCTGTTTCTAGCTTAAACGAATGTAATTTGTAATTTTTGGTTAATGGAGAGTGAATGGACGTAATTCAACCATTAAGAGCTAAAATTTATTTTGATATTACGAGTATTTGTTCTCTAATAAAGTTTTCATTCCTGCAAACGTCGGGAAAGTAAAGCAACATAAGTTTTCCCCTAGACATATTTTGGTTCGCAAAACGATAATCTCTCTGATAGAGGCTGTAATTGATTTGATAGGATCCAAAATTTTATTTCTTTAAAAAGGTGTGATTATATTCTTACTTTCCTAACTGAATTTTAAAGCTAGATTTTACATTTTCAAGAAACCCCACCAAAGTAAAAACTATAAGTATTTTAGTAAAAATAATAGAATAATATGTTACAATTTTCATTCCCTTGCGTCAACAAAAAATTTTTTGCTTGAATGTTTATATAATTCCTGATCATGTTTGTTAATTTTTTTTTCTTCATTTATATCACACTTATCCCAAATTACTGATCACGTTTATTAAAAACTCTAGGAATATTTGAAAATCAGTTCAACAATAACATTTGTAGGTTGGATAAGAACTTAAGAACACGTTCTTCCTTTCTTACTTACACTTCGAATAAATTTCAAACTTCTAGATGTACTTCTTTGAGCTCTTCTTTAAAACTTTCTGGTTGCAGCAAGTTTTATACTGTTGAGAAATCTTTCATTCCGTTATGTAAAACGAAGTAAAAGAGAACGAAGTACATAAATTAAATGTTTAATTTTCCATTTCCAACGTGCTTCTTCAAAGAAATGGTAAACGTAATTTTTATAATCTGAAAAATAATCTGAGGGAGGGAACTATGAGATTATGTTTTACTTATATATATTCACTTTTAAAATGCTTTGTACACATTCCCCAAGAATAATTATGACGGTCTTCTAATATATTCATGACAAAATATCTTATACTACTTCTGTGACGGATAATTTAAGGAATTAAATATGTGTGATAATTTTGTGACAATTTCAAATTTCTTCTGAAAGTGTCTTTGTGATAATCTTAGGTATAAGCAAGTAAATGAATACCAATTTCCTGTTGATAAATTATATGATGGATTTTATTACTTTTCAGTTCTATAAATTTCTAATAAACTTTGAAGAAGAGAAAGCTTCGGTTGTGCTTGGGACATTAACAACTTTTTATGATCGAGTTCTTTGTTGAATTACATGTTTCCTGTATATTAATGAATATGATTTCGTATCTATAAGTTTTTTGAGAAGTCATTTGCGTGTAAGATTAATTTTAAACAACTTATTAATTTTAAAGAACGTAAATATTAAAGAATTTGTTTTCTGAGATTCCCTTATTTTTTCAATACTCATTAAAATATTTAATAATTGTTTTTACTATATAAGGAATGTTAGTTTCAATTTCTGTTTTGTGTCATTTTGAAATTCATAGTAGTTAAGAAGTGAAAAAAGTATACATAAATTAACAAAATACCTGAAAACATGTCGTGTGTCACTAATTAAAGAGTAATGTGAACACTATTTTAATCAGTTTAGAGTTTTCTCTCCCTCACGGAACTAACTATGGTTCTCGAAATACAATTTTCCTCACGTCTAAAATATACCGAGTCCCTTGATGGAAAACAATGGGTTTCCCTGGCGGGAGGTTTTGAAGAAGTTGCAACTTCTCTAGAACTTACCATCGCTCGCAGATTCCATTAAAACTGTCGCGACCTGGAACATTGAAAGGTCCCTGGAGAGAGGGTGGGCAGAGAAGCTTTTGGTTCATCCGATCGAATCAGGTGCTCTGTGTATCTTGTGATTCCAGATTTAATATTGCTCAAGATCTTCGTTGAGTGTTTGGCTTCAATGTGAAAGGCCATGAGACCTACATGAATTGATTGGGGTATCATTTCTTTTAGGTAGGGTTTTGATATACAGCTTGGGTGACCTTATTACATATACTAGATAAAGATATGCCTTTTATTAGGAGTTAAATTTATATGTTTTCGATATATATTAACAAACACAGAATGATAGAACTAAATGTCTAACGTATTATTATACAAACATGAAATGAAATGAAATTACTATGTCCAAGCGAAAACTATGTCAAAGCGAAATATGTGTCGGTGTGGTAAGTGAACAGTTACCAATTTGGAAAAGCGTAAAGAGACTTGAAAATTCATGGCGTAGAGAAATTATATCTTTTAAATCATTTGCTAAAGATACAGTACTCGTGTTTTAAGAAGCTACTATATGTTACGAGTTGCTTTGGGGCTGAACTTATTTAATGAGAAGGGATAGGTATTTTCTTCAATCTTTTCTAACATTTTTATTTATCAAATTAAAAAAAAAATTGTTTCTATAACCGATCACTTCACACCTTCTTTTGTTTACAAAAGATAGAGCGTGATTGATGAGGTTCCGGTCAATTCGATCCCCTGTATGGACCTGGTACTCATTCTATAGCAGACATAGGAGTGAATCTGAAAGTTGACTACATCAACGTGGTTCGAACCCTGAAACAAGCCGTCAGTAGCTCGACGCTCTACTCGATTCTACGTCCATCCAGAAAAAATCATATAATGAGTATTCAAATTAGATTTTCAAATCACATAACCGCTGTGGGTACAATGATCAAACTACATTGTAATGTAATATATCCTAAATTAACAGATGAGAATTTCATTTATATCTGTCGATTCAAAACATTACCATTAGTTTATTATTATCACACTACATCCACAAGTTGAATTGAGCAATGAGTGGTTGACTGTTGAAGGGAACAAGCTCCTACTTACCAAGTCCTCTGTTAAGTCATGGAACAGTTCCTGTAGGTCCAGATGCAAAGAGGTCTTGCTGAACCGCCTGCGCATAGGACATTGTCCTCTCACTCATCGGTATCTCTTGCTACTTAATGATGAACCTGTTTGCGAGGAGTGTAGCTCTTCTCTGACAGTGCGTCACACACTGATTGCAGAAAATACACCAGAATACGGAGCCAAATTGGTCTGGCTGCAGATTTACCTAAATTTCTCGAAAATGAAACGAATGATGTTAATAAACTATTGAATTTCATAAGTAGATCGAGGTTCCTCACACAAGTTCACGGGAGGGTTTAAATTTGCATTCTTCTTTCCTTTTCTCTTTCTTGTTTCCTTTCATTCTTCCTTTTTTTTTTTTTTTTTTTTTAATTATAGTTTTCATAATGTATTGGACAACTTCTGTCCTTTCCTGTCATCTTTGTGTTCAGATGTTTGGTGAATTTAGGAGGGTTTTTATAGTGGGTGTGGTCGAGGTATTCGGCGAGTCCCACACATGGGGAGGAGTCACTACGGCTCTTCCCTATGGTGCGAAACTGCATTTTTTCCCCATCTGTAAGGGCTCTAATGACGTTGACGAAATCTAAAGCCCCAAGAGAAAGGAAAAAAATAACACCCACAAGTACTAACACCTGAATAAAGGCATTAAATTAGCATATAAAATATGTTCTTTGATATATCCACACAAAACGTTTTTGACGTTTGACCGCATTATATTCATCTATAACAAAATAAACTTCTTTCTTGTTTTCGTTGTTTTCAATGTATCAGAAGTACCATTAAAGAAACGGTCTCTCGCCACCAGCTGTGAAGTAGATTTCCAATTTCATTCTTTTCCTTTTCTAGAAGTGAAGTATTATTGAACATGAACCACAGTTAATCACAATAATTCACCTCAAATTGAATCCCTCAGAACTTATTCTTCTGTTAGATCAGATCCTTAATATCTCACAGTTTTCGATATTGATTTAAAAGATGCGTTACATCATTCTTATACATATGATAGGCAATTTGTTTTTTGTAATTTGTTAATAATATAATATTATATAACTTATACATATATGTGTGATAATGATTAAACATATTTATGCGAAGAAGCAAAATCCGATCAATAACCAAAGTTTTATATCGACTTTCCTCTATGAGGAAGTCAATAAAGATGTGACCCCGCATAAAATAATATTAATGTAATAAAACAAACAGGAAGAGAAAAATAAGTTTATGCGTCAAAGTTACATTACATTAAATTTCTTAAAATATATTAATAACTATTTTTTACAAAGAAAGTAATTATTTGTTAATAGGGCATGTTCAACTCTGATTGAATGGCTGAAAATAAAAATAACTTCTGAAAATGTAATTCAGGGATAGTGTTCCGTATTTCACTCATTTTGAAGGAGTTTTATTGAAGTAATTTGATCACTTCTGTTAACTTTAGTTAATAGGGAATCCATTTATGATTTTTTCATGTGTATAATATCAGCTTCCTCTGGTGTATTATGATATATAAGAGGACGGAAATTTCTTTATGAATCATCCCACGAAATGTTACCTGTTTGTTAGTGTCTGACCGTAAAGAGAGAAAGTGGATTACTACTAACAAAAACTTGGGTTTGTATAAGGATAATTTTTTTTTTCTTTTCAGTTAGATTATAATCAAATGAGATGTTAGTTGATTACGTTCGTTTACAATTTATTTTCCAAAATATGTTGTACGGATAGATATTATAATGTACAATAAGAGCTGTTCGAGATGATGATACCTTCGTGTCCCGAGGAAGGACTCATTCGATCAATATGTGAGTAAGATAATGTATTGAAGAATTTGTTTTAAAGTTGTTCAAAAGTACCAATTCTTAAAGACAGAAAAAACGGGATCATTCTTTGCTTATCAACATATTATGACGTGATTTTGTGACGATGTGTTAGAATGTTAAATTGTTTTATATTTTCGATTTCCGTATTTGGCAATTATAATGTAGTACATTATTCGAACAATTATTTTTATCTTGTAATTTTGATAATTTTTATTTATTTTATTTCACATTCTCCACCCGTTCCGTGGCTATCTGGCCAATACTGGGTATTTACATCCTTATATTCGTATTTCATTACTATTGTGTTAAAGAGGGATGGACATTCATTAAATCCAAAGGTCAGATTTGGAAACGAATAAGCAGTTTCTTCGCCAAATTTAACTGTGTGTTTAGTATTAGTTCATTTCTTCTCTCATCTTTTCCAAGCTCTTTTTCTAACCCATGTAACGTAAACATCGTACCTTGCCTTGGCGTACCATTTATCGTTTTCGTCTTTTTCCCGCATCCTCTATATCTTACTCATCCCGTCATTAATATGTTCAAAGAACCCACACTCTACGATATAAAATACCTTTCAGGGTTTTAGAACCCGTCTTTAGTAAAGATTTTCGGAATTAATTGCTTTAGCTTAAAATATTCCAACGGGAAGAAGTAAAACTATATACCTTGTGGGGTATATAGCAAAAAAGATAAAATATGGACGCATACCCAAAATGATTTCACCGAGGTCGGCACTACGGTGAGTTTACTATCAGTACAATCATCCATTTTTCGCTAGTCTGTGAAGTTGTTACTTTACTACTACACGGTAGCGAGCGTGTCTCATGAGACAAAATGTGACACAACTCCCTTTTCCTCGTCCTCTTTTCCGGGTTCCACACCTACTTCGGTACTCTACGAGAGAGTGGTTCCAGTAGATAAACCCGTCAGTTCCTAGGCTTTGGGGAGGTGGCGTAGGTAGGAAATGCGGAAGCGGGGGGACGGGGACGGAGTGAGATGCAGGTGTGAAATTGGGGAGAAAGCAGGGAAATAAGGAGTTGTACTGAATATATACCTGACTCTTGCTTCAGTTCTGCAGTTTTATTTATGTATGCTTGATGGTTTGAACAAAGAGGAGAATCTCTGTTATGAATTCTCTTTAAATCAAATAGTTTTATTTGCAAGAGAATTGTTAAAATTCTATGAGGAATCCATGAAAATTTTAGTTCAAATTATTTCCTATACACAATATTTAATTCTTATTTAGAGTCTAATTTATGTTCAAAATATATTTATAAAACGAAATATTTTTATGTACTCCAAACATTAAAACTATTTTTATTGACATTGTACCCCTTTATTAGAGTTTATTAAGAACTCGTAAATTTAAAAAAACGTTAAATTATTTGTGGATGTATCAAATTATTCAATAAGCGTTGTCATGTAAATTAGGAAGAATATTAATTTTTCTAGGAGAGTCAAAATTAAAATGAATTTTACTACATACTACGCAGATACTTTAAATCATACGAAAACTATTGATATCATTTGAAATAGATCTTAAAAGTCTTTCAGATACCTTCCAGTAAATAATTCTCCCTTACTGACCTGTAAATTGGGATTGACGACGTATAGAGGTATCGATATACCATTTTTAAAGCATCGTGAAGACGGAGAGACGACTGTGAAGGTGATAAGGTCATCTTAGATTTATTTCTGCACGAGACATCCGAAATGTTCTAATCGATTTGGTCCCCTTTTAAACTCTCCACGTTGGCCATGCCTTTGTCACCGCAGCCTCAGTGTCGCTACCTTGTGCCGAATCTCGAAACCTCCAAGTGGTCATCCGGAGCCGCTTCGTCGTCATCTCGACTTTATTTATCGACACATATCGGACTCGGGCACCAAGAAAACTTCTTTTCGCTATCTCATATGGAAAGGTTGATATAGTGCGCCGTAAAACACAAACCCGCGGGTGACTCTTGCAACCCTTCTAACTCAGAGAACAGGGTTAAGGGGGATCTTATATCTTGGCCGAATCCTTAGGTTTGGACTGTCCTTCGTCGCGGCGCGAAAGGACTCTCTCGATGGGGTTGGGGTGAAGGTGAACGTGGTGACTGTGGTGTTGGAGGGGGGGGGTAAGTAGCGAAAGGGCAGGCCGGCAGAAGGGTCCTCCCAAAACGAACTCGAGTCTCCGGTAAGAAAAATGACTCGTTCGGACAATGACAAAGTGAGAATCACCCCCAACTCTGTAACCCTGCTCTGAAGGAGTGGTATTGACCGCGGGGTGTGGCTTGCTCGTTGGTCCGGGCATTGCGGATGGTCCTAACTCCACCCTCTCCCTCTTCTGGGTTTCAGCCACGCAGTATCCACACTTAGTTGAACCTATCCCGATCGCCAAAAGGGTGAGTTCGTGTTTGGTCACCCCTCTGTCCGTTGGATTTCTCTCTCTCACTCTCCGAGCGTTGGCTTCAGTTGACCCGTTTTCACCTTCCCCCTTTCCCGTTCCCCGCCGCTGTTACATTCTGCGTGGCCAACACCACCCTCTCTCTAGAGGCGCACGTCGCGAACAGTCCAGTTCCTTTGTTCTTTACACCCCCGCGGAGAGAAATGAAAAAGCGGAGAGTTGTGAGGCAAACTTGCGGAGGAGTGGTTGGGGGAAAGATACAAGCAGGCTTTGAAGAACTCTTGGGGTAAATCCGAATCTTTTTCTTGTGGGATGTTATTGATATTGTTTCCTGGATACTCTCAACAAGGTCCAGTGACGTGGGGGGATTCATTCCTGATTTGATTTTGTCTGATGCCCACTTCAGATATATTGAGTGAGAAGTCTTTCCAGTTATGTATTTTTCACTCACTGCACACTGATATGCCCCGATATCTCATGAAATATTTCCTTCTTTCAAGAATTTACAGCTTATCGGTATAGTGCAGTAGTATAACATTACACCCTTTATATTTTATTAGTTTTATTGTATTTTAATTGTTCTAATTTTTAAATGCCTACTGATCACTGCAACTACTTTGAAAAATGTATCCTGTTTTTTGAAACGAGAACTGGCGTTTATAAGCACAATGAGGTAATATCACAAAGAAATTAAAACTGATATTCCGAAACGAAATAGAAAAAAGTATATAATAATATTATTAATTATGTATGTTATGAAAAATTTGTTACTTTCTATTAAACTACTGAAGATATTTCTATTAAAATATTCAAAATATTAATATACTGAGGATTAATTTAAATATTACATTGAAAGTTTTGTTCCAAGAGCGAGAAGGAGAAATACAAGTATGTGAGAAAAGTATTTATCTCCCTAAAAAAAATTAGTTACCCGGAATAACCTAGATTTCTTAAATACCAACAGGTGAAAGGAAGTATTATACAATAGCGATTAATTATGAAATTTTCTGAAAACGACGTTTTGGTGGTACAATAATTATTCAATGAAAATAATTTGTTTGATTATCCTTTCCCCTCCGTGAGATTCATAATCTTGACTATGTTTATTTCTACGACTAACTTCAATAGTTCGTAAACGTCGTTTTGTCAGTGGTGATTCAGAGAATGCAATATTTTCTCTTCAGTTAAACACATTAATTTACTCGCTTTCAAATTCTAGTGGATGATACTTTGTGGACTATAATTTATGTAAAGGTAAATCTTACGACCTTTGAACCCAACAAAGAAAGTTGCATAAATTGTGTCAAAGTTACTTCTGAGCTTAAGAAATGCGGAACATTTTGAAGAAGCTTTACGAAACGTGAATTTACTTCTTATTGCTATTTTGGTTTTATAATTTCAGTGAGTTCTTTAGATATTTGTTTAAATTGACTCTAACCCATGACTTGTAATATTTAAGTACTTTTGGGTCTGAATTTTTGTTTGGTATAATATTAATTTAATATTTTCCACACAATACTATTAATAATTTCATTATTAACTTATTGTGTGCATTTTCTTCCATTAAAAGTTGAGGGTATATAAAACCTTCCCGTCTCGCCATGACTTCTTGATACAACCCTTTCTCAAAATGCAGATTTCGGTATATTTCCATTATAATACTAAAAAATGTATCCATGAGCATATTTTCTATAATACTTTGAAACAAACAATGATACATCGAACTATACACCTTATTTCGTTTCATTATAAAAACAAAATTAAGTGACTAAAATGAATCAAATGAGGACATGGGTTTAAATGGAAAAAGTTTGATTTACATACAAAAAATTGTATATGTGAAGTGAAAAGAAGTAAACTTCGTATTTAAGGAAATATTTATAATAAATACGGAAGGATTTGTTTAATTTAAAATGAGTAAAGGAAAGATTATAAAATGTTTTATTGGCCTAATGTTCCGAATCCAAATAGACTAATTAAGTCGTTCAGTATTTTCCATGAACTTTTCACTGACGCGTGTCGACGAGTCAATGAACCCCAATCTCCGTGCTTCTTCCTCGACCAGACCGCAAACGAAAGTTGTGAGGATACGAGGACGCGGAGACAGAACAGTTCTGGCGCGAAAGAACTTGACGCCATTCGCCTCCCGGCGGATGCCTTTTCCCTCCTCTCTTTAAAATGCGAAACGCTCGTCTTTTCTTTTGTCACTTTTTTTTTCTCTCTCTCTGTCTCTCTTTCCTCCCCGACTCGTCCCTCCGCCTATTCCATAGCGGGCTTCGCGCAGTCATCGCAGCTTCTGCCATGACTGTCTACAAACAAAAGCTAAGGTGGAAAGTTCTCGGAAACGACAAAAAGACCAACAATAGCTTTGCTACTTAACACTGACGACGAATCTAGCAGCTCTGGAAAGGGTGGCGTGGAGTGATAAGGGAAGAAGCGGATTGAAGGTGAATGTTTTTTCTTTCTTCTTTTTCTTCCTTTTTTTTCGGAGTCTGTAACTGTGGGATGGGTCGTGCCATACGGTTCAACGATCCCGTCTTGCGGTGCACTAACGATGTTCGCGTGATATCATGATGTGGGGGGAAGAAAGGGGATGAATGTGGATGGCAAACGACGAATAGACGATGTGATGGCAATGGGAATGGCTACGTTGATGTGGACGGCGGCGACGGAGTGACGATCCGTGATAAGGCAGGAAGAGCTTAAAAGATATGTGACTGTAAAGAGGATTAAAAAACCGAAACGAAAATGCTATTATATGACATTATCGTAGCATTTGAAGAATATTTTATATATATATTCTAAGGGGTAAGATATAAACCGGTATAATTTCATTTATCTCCGCTACCATAACCTTCATCTTTTTCACTTTAATAATTGTAGTTTTTATGGTTGTCGTTTAATTATGCTAAATTCCTTCATAGGTAAATAACAAATTAATTTCATTATAATACTTTAATACTGGATTTTTCACTATGTAAAACAGTTTATCATTTTTAACATTATATATCATAACCAATTTAGTATTGCAAAGTTGCTTATGACGAATGTAATATAGAAAATGACTTGTCCCCACAATTGTTTTGCATAATTGATTGCAAAAACATTCTGAGAATCTAGAGAAATACTTTACTACCGTTAGTAAATAAGTGAATTGTTTAACTTTCTCACAGAAGGAAAACAGAATAGGAGAATAACTTGATTTTGATTAGGACTGCAATTATATTCTTTTAAAAATTATTGTATAATATAGATCGAGTATATATAGTAAACGTCCTTCCGAAATCAGTTACGGAACATAAATTCGGTTTAAATTGGGTGCTCCCATGTAATATTACGTATGAATAGCTATTAATGAAATATTTCATCTCTAACGAAAATAAAATAAAATAATTCTTGGTTTATTATTAGGCAATGAATCACTAATTGAAAATTAGGGAGTTTTCCACACAATTGAATGATCAAGAAATAATAAAAAAACATTCATTAAATTTGTTAATTCAACCTTCTAATGCCTCTTTGTGCTTTCAGTTTCAATATACTACTTTCAATAATTTTCGATAATTTCGAGTTTTTCTATAAGTTTCTATGTGTTTATCCGCGTGGATGATGTTAAACGTTATTAACAAGAAAATAATCATCACAGAAGAAGCTCATAAAGATATTATGAATCGATATTTATAATTTGATGTAAAATGAATTTTGCATGTATAACGATGTAAATTTTGAGTAAAATCTATTCAGGTTTCGAAGATTATTAGGTTCGTTTCATTTCTCAGTTTCAATGGGAACAGAAAATCATTGTTTGTGGATTAAGAAATTGAAAGTTACAAAGGCATATATCGATATTCTGGCCTGTCTAAAAAACAAACTATCTTCTACGTCACAAAGGTTTCGACAGTAAAATATCTATCAATCCATTCTAAGGGCTGGAATGTATCGTTCAATGTTAAATCACCTGTGATGTCTTGACAACAACTGATGAGATGAAAATATGTATTCCAAGACCTTACTGTACTCAAATTCAAATCAAAATATGTTTTATTTGATCAAGGTCAACCTTAGTCTGAATACTTTTGGCTAAAATTTAATTGGTGCTTTTTTCTCAAATTTTCATTTGTGTCAATGTTTGTTAAAATTTAATGTTTCTGGTGTTTTGAAACTTTTATTGTTTATTTACTTTTATTATTATTCATTTAAATTCATAAGATAATACTTAGAATTATAAAGTTAATTATGAATACACAAGACATACAACTCTACATAAATAAAAAATTTGGTATTTTTATTTTCTATATTAAAATAACATGTTAACGTGGGTAAAGCAAATAATTATCTCATTAAAATTTTCAAAAACAAGTAATAAAATCTCGGTTTATACGAATGTTTCTCATAGATCAAAAATAATAATCATTCTGTTTTTCTCTACTGTAGTGCTATTGCAATTCAAAGCTCATGTTAACTAGATAATTGAACGAACAAAAATACAGGGACTTCAAATGGAATGGAAAATAATCATGTAAGATGTAAAAAATAATAATTATTTACTTACTTCCTACTCTTCTTAATATATTTATTTCTTACTCTCTTTTGTATTTTCATTTTGACCTTGTGGATGAGAACGCAATTTTCCTCAAAATCTTTCACAATGAATGTGGTAATTGACGTGTAGACAATTTTCGCTGTGTGATACCATCCGATGCTATAGATCGTTACCTCTTCCCTTTCATATGGGATACGGCAATTGCAAAACGGGGTGACCTGAAATGTGACCGAAGTTAAGTCAGCGAAATTCGGACTGTAGGTTCGTCCGTAATTGCCCATTTCACCGTCGTAAATGCCAGGCAATGTGTGTTTGTGTGTCTAATTAATAATTCGATAAGTGGTCTCCTCTTTCTCAGTGGAATCCACGGTACGTATCTCGGCGAGAACCCTCATTGCATTTTCACAATGTGTGTGCTCTGCAGTAATATTAAGAGAAAATTAAAATGGATTGCGCTACTTCCTTGCATCGGTTAGGGAAACTTGAGGGTTAAAATAATCCTTTAATGCATAATGTAATGTGTTTACCTAATATTGTATTCTAATGTTCTGTTTTCTTTTGTAGGTAGGTGAATTGCGCAATTCTCCTGGAAGATTCATTTGAATGGAATTAACGTGAGTACAGTCAATTGTTTCGTATTATTAGTTTCCTCGTAGTTCTCTCCCAAACTGGAAAGTACACCACATTGGTCAAATATTTTCCTCTAACTTTTAGTCCTTTAAATTCAAATGCACTCTTCAACTGCCTAAGCCACATCGTAGAAATCCTATCGTGATCATGAGTTAACAAATTGGAATATTGCTTTTATTTATGCGTGTGAAACAGAGTATTCCTAGAAGACATGGCAAACTGTTACCTCCCTAACTACGGCACAAGTTTCTAAGGACTACATGAGAATAGTTCTTGGTAAATATGTCTCGGGGGAATGTTGATTTAGGAGTAGTTTGGGTATTGCAGTTTACCCCTACATTAATTTCCGACTCGCAACACATTGTTTACAGAATGAATCAAAATTCGTCAAAAATCTTATAGACAATATAACAAAATGAGACAAAATTCACTTTATTTGATCTTACTTCAGTTATGATGTTTTATATTATCGATGAAAATAAAATATGATGCTTGAGTATTTTTCAGAGGATAACATTTTCCGTTTGCTTTATCTGGTTCATTTTTAATTTGGTGTTATTTTAGGTTTTTCTCTTTGGTTTGCTTTATATTCTTAAAAAAATTACTTCTTCGGCAGTAAAAATCTATATATCGATGTATATCATATTTATCTTAATAACATCTCAAACACAACGGATATCTAAAGCGTTGGCCCGGAATCGAATCCATCCGAATTCAAATGCAAAATGTTGTTCTCTTTGTTTATCTGGAATGGAGACAGCCTGCTTCCACTGCTGGTCAGATACGGTCTCCGCCGCCCAAGCGGTCTCAATTCCAAAAGATGCATTTGGCAACGTTAAAGGTGGAGAGAATAGGGGGTGGGAGTGGTTGATTGCGAGAGCGCCAGGGTGGCTTTCCGCCCGACGGTCTGTAATTTTCGATAAGACCCAGCCGTTGCGTTAATATTTCACTAGCACCGAGACCACTGGAGAGTGAGACAGCTTAAGTTTTGTTCGAACGGAAAGCAGTGTGTTGAATCTCCATTGTCAAAGAATATCATGGTTATTATATTCTCTTTGCGTTACTGAGTATTGATTTGTTTGCTGGGGTATCATTGTATTTGAAGGTATATAATTACTGTGTGACGTTTGTTGTCAAATACGATATTCTAGAGATTTGATCGTATGATACTAGAGATTCGAGATTAATGTGTCAGTTTCAGTTGTTCTTCAAAACATGGAAATCTCCTTCAATCAACTGAATTTTTCGAAATTAATCATAGAAAAAAGACATAAATCAATTGTTCTTACTGAATAATTAATTTCACGTGCATATGTTTTTTGATATTCTGGCGAAAGTACAGGCTTAACATTGCGAAAAAAAACTTACTAAAACTATGCAAACGAAAATAGGAACGCAATGGCATTAAGATTTTCATACCTTACGGTGCATTTACTCAAAACTTTGGAAAATACTCTTCTTATGGAAATGACTGCCGCGTCACTTGACTGAAGTCAATGTGACCCATGTAAAAATTTAAAAAAAGAATCAAACTATAATCTTAATTCATTATTATGTTTCCAAATCTCAAAATAATTGTTCTCATCCGATAATAAAAATCGGTAGAATGAATTATTAATTAATTATTTAACTTTGGTATTTATTTCCCTACTATTTGTGAATAGTAGGTAACTAGACTTCAGTCAACGCGGATATAATACCTTAAGTCTGTAACAAGATGTCTTTATATCTTGTGTGGAGGGTCACGTGGCTCATCATGTTAACCCCACTCGTATCATAAACAATAGTTGTCATATTGTCGTTTTGTATTATCAGCTATTAGCCACGACGACATGCAGAGAACTCGGGATTACTTGATTAACAGTGTGTATTACACAAGTGAACAAAATAAATTTGAATTTAACATCAATAATCCTTTGTCAAAAGAAACCTTTAAAAAAAAATTTCTTTCTCAGAACAGTACAGTAAACAAAAAAGACAAAATCTGTTAATGCCAAGTCTGTGTTTTCTTGCTTTATTGGTTCACTTTTTGAATCAAAAGTAATTAAAAACGAACAATTTTTCGTATTTTCTATAACAACTTTCTATAAATTCCTGATTCAACAGTTATAATAAAATTTGGATGTTAGAAATTATTGTTCAAGAAAAACAATTTTTATCATATGCTATAACCAACCACCCGAATTCCATAATTATTTTCGTAAATATAAGACTATTCATCGAAAAGTAGTCTATGCAGCTAAAGTAATGGAAAACGACAGGCATACACTAAAATCGAACAACCGTATGAAAGCCATGTGGAGTATTGTTAAAAATTACACGTCAACTACTGAAAAACGCGAAGAAAATATTTCTCTACTAAACGATGGCAATATCGTAACAAATCCTCACGACATCGCAAATTTGTTTAATTCTCACTTCTAAGAAGTTGGTAAAATAACAAACTCAATATATCCAAATCAATGTCCTCCAATTATATCCACCCACGTACCCAGATAGATATCAAAGGTAGATATCAAAGGTCGAAATATCCTATACTAAAAATAAAATACTTTGTATTTCAGAAACANCTTGAGCGTTGTCTTTCAGAAACAAAGCCACTTACTTGCGGAGTACCCCAAGGATCAATTCTCGGCCCTATACTCTTTTTATTGTATGTGAACGACATGTCATCATCCACATCAGATTGCAAAATGGTTCTTTTTGCTGATTACACTAATTTACTATGTAAACACACCAATGCTCAAAAGGTTTTGTCTAACCTTTCGACTTGGTTCCATGCAAATCGTCTGTTTGTAAACACTGGCAAAACAGTGTCTATGTCATTTCACAATAGTATCACAAAATCTTTACCCCAGGTTTCTCTTTCTTTAAACGGAACACAATTAAAAACTGTTAC
>NNCF01126148.1:1829233-1839980 GCA_002313205.1 Laupala kohalensis | reverse complement strand
ATCCTGGCCCGGGTTTTTCTCCGTTTTTCCTTCGGGTAGAGGCGGATTTCTTATACAGGTTCTCTAGGCTTTGTCTAGGGGCGTGTTTATTGTAACAATAAATCGTGAATTTAGTGATTTCAATTCTTATGATTTTTAAACACTATACTCAGAATAATCTATAGTTCGATAATAACTTGTACATGTAAATTTACCAACATATTTGCGTTAAATTACAAACATATTATATGTATTATAACTCTCAGCTAACTTTTTATCTTATCTAGGAGCTGTTGCTGAAATATTTGAATCCGCATCTGCCTTAGGGTCCTTGATCGGAATTGATGGCATGGTCCCTTGCTTGCTTCCGGAGAGTAAATTAGTTTATTGTCCTCTACGTGGTCGTACGCAGTTTGTACTGTTTTTTGACAATAAATTTAAATTTAATTAAATTTAAAATATTATAGAGGATGATTCAGAATTCCTATTACAGTGTTATAGGTGTCGTAGAGGAGACTCAGAAGAGCAATATTTGGTAATTTACCCATGTCCGGAAATGCGCCTTTTGCAAGATAAAAGACTTCAAACGATGGAAGGCAGTACACATTGACAGAGGGCGGTGTCTCGTTTCACGTGATGTCTTGTGTGACATCATGTCACGTGTCATCAGAAAGCATTCAATGAAATGTTGCGCATGTACACAGTTGCCACTGAGCGATCGAGAAAGACGGTGCATTACAAAATGGTGGAGTACACATTTTCCGACTACACCGACATGTGCTCATCTACGGTGAAAGTGAACGAAATGGTCGATTAGCATACCGCCTGTATTACAAACGATTTCCGGGTCGTACCCGTCCATCACATGCCATTGTTGCAAGATTGGAACAACGGCTTGGGGAAACCGTCACCTTTAAAGCTTATGGCTGCAGCGGAGGTCATTCAGGACTCTTCAGGACTTTTGGACCGTGTGTATGTGAACATTGCTCGCAGGTACACTTTGTGCAACGAAACTCGTGGTCGCCACTTCGAGCATATGTTGTAGTTCACGCAGGTACGAGTTGGTTGATGCACGTGCAGCGTATCCTTTGACGTTATATCAAAGTCGTTTATCTTCCAAACGGCGCATTAGCACATGGGTTTATTACCTAATATTACTGTTCGGAGTCCCCTCTACAATTCCTATAACTGTGCAATAGGAATTCTGAATCACTCTGTATATTCTGAGATACAAAGTGTCGACGCTAAATTTTTTAAAACTTAAATAGATATTTATATTACCGACAACGACAGTGTTGAAATGTGTCTTTGTCCCTTTTGTGCCGCTAAGTGGCAGAGTGTGATGTCCATTTCGGAATTAGTCAACTTGAATGACGTTTTCATTGGGATTCTTGCTTTCTCCTCTCGGCAAGTGCCGGTTAGGTTTTCAAAATTTCGTCACCCAAATCATGATAAGGTGGAAGTGAAAGTTTCATGGCTTTGACCTCGCCGTGAGACATGAAATAAACAAAATACATTCATTAATATCCTGCTCTTATTACTCGCCTTTTTATATAATAAACTTTATGATTGATATAGAAGATAAATAGTTTTTTTTTCAATACGTACTAACATATGAATGAAAGAGTTCTATACGTTCTATAGTGTTTTACTCGAAAGCATATTTATTGTCTTCAATTAAAGTAAGAAGTATTGAAAGAAACATTTTATTGAAAGAAGTATCAAAAAAACTGAAAAGCAGTTCTAAGTTATTAGCTAATATAATTCAGAAATTATTCAAGAAATTCTTGGGTGTATTACGTAATATTTTTCCCTTGTAATATTTGTACTGTGTAGTTTCTCCAAAATTACAATGTTTTGAATTTGACACTATTTTCATATGAATTTTCAAATTAACATTCTTTGCAAAATCTTATAAATCAACGCCCAAAAATGTTTATTTGCAATTATCCTACTGATTTTGAACACAGTTTTGTAAGCAGTAGATGTAATGAACGATTATTAGTTTCGAATATATTAAAAATTGTATAGATATGGACAACATAGAAATAAGCTTTAAGTTTTGGCAATGAAAAACAGTATTTCGAGTTTACGAAGAAAATTTTGTTCAAGTTTGGAATAGCTTATTGCGTGGGACGTTATCCGTAACGTGGTTTTATTAGTGCAGTCGACAAATTATTACGACCTGGAAACAAAGTAAATTTTGTCTGTTTATTGTAGTAATTCCATCCATTGTACTGTAGAAAATCGATTCAAACAGCCATTCAAGAGTTTTCAAACGGCTGTGATTTCACTGAGCCATTTAGAGTTCGATCTGATAACTCCGTGACAGTCCGAATTAAACGGTGCGGTTTATTTGTGACAGTGAGTAATTCTGAATATTTGTTTGCTAGACATTTCCCGGAGCACTCTCCACCGTTCTTCCGTACTTAAATATATATTGTCGTTAAATGTTTTTATAAAAAATTTCCGTTTATTGAATGACCCTCTGTTTTTCATTCTTTTTGTGTGATTTTTGTTCTAAAATAATAAGCTTCATGATATTTTTGTGGTTTATTGAATGATAACCCCTGTCATAACTGAAATATATCCGGAAATTCAGGTAATACTATGACACTTTGGTATGTGTGGTAAATTTGTTCTACTCTGTTACAATGAACATGTCATATCAATTAGGCTAAATTCGGTTTATGTGGTGAATGGAATCTACATTAGTAGTTGAATAAAAATGTCAAATTAGAGTCCAGGCCAGAAATTAAATTATCTAGTTGCAAACAAAATACGTAAAACAAACAATGTGTCAAAATTTGAATTTAAGTGACATGTTTCCATTAACATATAAAAATGTTAAGGAGAATAAATTTAATTTTCATTTATTTGGTCCTCATTTCAATGTAGAATATAGAAATGACAAATTTGTTTTCAATATAATAATTGTAGTCGATTCTTTAATATCAACACACTTATATTATTACGCACACATTTATATTTGTTTGTTATATTTTTATACTTTAGCACGTTTCTTACTATCCATATTCATTAATCAACACCGTGTTGTACTTGAAGTCAATATCTATGTATTGAATGGAAAATTTAAACGTTCCATGGGTTAAAAAAGACGAATATTCATATTTTTCGACCTCTCAAATTTCATTTCGAGTTGCACTTGCACACCGCCAAGTTTTCGAGGGCCGCAGTGGATTGCTTCGAGCGAAATCTGGTGGTGAAACGTGGAGTGAGACGCGGTTTGCCATACGGGTCGCCACGTCCGGGACGTACACTTCTCGTCCGGCCTCGGGGGTTCCTCATTTGCGGCAGGTATTTAGCGGGTAACCTTCCGACTTCACCGTCCCCAGCAAACCACTTCGTCACCACCGCAGCAGCACTTCTGTAGCCACTGATGTGCGAGCTATACAAAGGTTCTATAATTACATTACGTTTTTCATCCAAAGGCTCTGTAGTGTTCGAGATAAAATCGATATATTCTATATAATGAACGTTACGTTAGTATAATGTGAATTTTTTTTTAAGTTATCAAATTTATATTTTATACAATCACACAATGCGTAAATAATTCATATCCTTCGATAATTTTTTGGGTGATTGACAGAAGGAGGGAAAAGTCTATGTTTGAGCAAAGATTCAGTGATCATAGTAAATGGTGAAAAGAGGTAATCATAAGTACCTCCAGGAATTACTTTTAAAAAGACTCCCTAATTCGATTCACCTATAAGGTTACATCAATCGAATATTTCTTTCCATCATAGCTTATCCCCATTCATTTATTGGATTCCGAGTCCCACCGCTTGGTCTGACCTTGCCTCACCTTCCGCATGCAAATAATCTCTCCTCCGCCACCATTACTGCCACCACCTCCAACATCCTCTGCATTTTCCACCTTCGCAGAGAAGGTCCACCTCGGCGGTGGGCGACGGAGGCGGACCGTCCGCCCAGGTCGCTGAAGATAAGCGTTCCGCGCAATTAAGGTGCGCCGTGATAAATACCCTTGGCCTCTGAGTTCTGGTGCGCCTTCCTTCGCCCGGGCATTCGAAAGAGAGGGAAGTTAGGGATGGAGAGTGGAGGATGTGACGACTTGGGTCAGTGGGAGGGAGTCAAGAGGGTTCGAGAAGTTGGATGAGTAGGAGTAAATGAAGATGCACGATGAGGAAACGACCTAATGACGGAATGAGTAGGAGGAAATGGAGGAGAGTGGAAGATGGGCAACGAATGTGAAAATTATGGTGGAAATTTGCTCTCGTAACAGGTTCGTAGTAGTGGTAGGTTTTTGTAGAACATGGTAAATTTCTTCAAAGATTTTATCTCAGCAACTCCCAAGGATCGTACATATAAACAAGAATTAAAGTTACCGCGATAATTCTTCCAGAATCGCGACTTTTTCAGGTGAGCAAAGGTGTAATTTAGAAATGATAATCAACTGCATTACAATTTATAGTTGTAAATGGGAGACCCCTATAGACATTTTCTATGAATTTGATTTAATGTTGCAACAAACCTTCTGGAACCTGGAAAAAATTAAGAAGGATCTTCATACACAAGGAAAATAATTTTAGTAATGAAACTTAATACTTTTTATACTGTTATTAAATTGATTTTAATTTATTTAATGCTAGCTGATTACTCGACGTTGCCTGGGATTTTGCTAAGATCAATTTTCTTTCACTGAGAATAAATAAAAAATAACTATATTGTAAGATCAAAATACTTTTACTTACAGTTTTTTAAAATACGCAAGTACAATATTCTTATTTTACAAATACTAATAATACAAATGTAATACAAAACTTGACTATAAACCATCTAGCGGGAGCCGTGCTGCTGCGCCGGTCGAATTTTCACTTCAGAGACATGATACGGCTGAACCATTTCATTAAAAATCTTGTAAAATCTAAACTCTTCGTCCAAATTTTACGATTTAAAGACATTTTATGTTTGTAAAACCCCCAAACAGTTCATTAAATTTGATGATTGATTTTTTCTCCTTAAATTAAAGTTTTTTAACACTTCTATTTTCAATAACGATTTTTCAATTATTTTGTTTAACCTTTTTATTTAGATATATACCGTCGCGGACATTTTTGTTGGACTCTTTGGGGTGAGCAATATTGCCATATGCATAGTTGCAAACTTTAATGCAACGCAAGCAAATATAACTCACATTTTCCCTATTTTATCGACATTTATTTTCAAAAATCATTTCTATCTTTCTTATCACACATTTAAAACAGGAAATTAGCTTATGTTTATCCTGAACATCTCAATTATCTCCTTGCAACATTTTATCACGCTCGAGTCAGTGGTTTATTCGAGATCAGTAAGAAACAGACACTCTTACGCGATTCGCATTTATATATTAGTATGGATGTACGTCATTTTTATTTTCGTAGTTTTTACAATTGTGTATCGAGAGTAACACAACAATCGATAATGTACATTGCTGAGTAAATTTTCCCTCACTAACATCGCGTTTTATAACCAAACCATCGAGAATCGATTCCGCTCACCGTTTGATCGCTTCGGTTCCAGTTTTACTTTCATGCCGTGTAGACTTCGCTTCACGATGTACGTTCTTCGTTCCCCCCCCCCCCCTCTGAGGGAATACTAAACTTCATTTAATGGTTTTTCTTTACGGTCATTGAAGCATTCACTTTCCGTTATTTATAGAGTACGCGGGCTTTTGAGCAAACACGGCCACTCACGGGCTTCCAGGAAGTCTATCTTCGTTCACTAGACTGGGGTTCAGGATGTGCGTCATTAACTACTTCTCAGTAGTTGTCGTTCATACTATGGAACATTGAGAGGAATCTCAAGACATGGCGCTTAATCGAATTCGACTCGTTTATAATAGTGCTGTTATATCCTCTGTATCTGTCTCCGATGACCAATGAATTAGCTCCTAGATAATTTTGGAACTATTCGTTATACTTATCCAAGGACACATATGTGTATTTCACCCCCGGATATTTCTTTTTTGTTTTGGAACATCACCTGCTGTCCTATGTAATTGAGATAGAATTTGTTTTGTTTGGTTATAATTTACTGAACCCCTTAAAATAAATAGTCATTATTTGCCACCGCTGTGTGATATTATTAAATTCGAGAAATATTATTATATGAAGTTCGTTCAGTACAAATGTTCATGTATATTGCAGGCTATAAATTTTATTATTGTATTACAATTTTGAGTATATTCATATAACACAACACAATCTCATGTAAGAATTATTTACATTTAATACAAAGTCAACTACATCAAATTTAGTCTTTAATAAACTTCATGAGAGTTTAATATGTGATACAATACAGATCAAAGAGAATACTTAAAACGCACGAAACGGTATTTGAAAAAGAAACATATAATAACAAATTAACAGACAACAGTACACATTACTCGATGTCAATATTTGCCTCTCAGTTAAACAGCTATTTTGAGAATATGAATACAGTGTTCCGAACATCATTCTGGAACACTCCTGTTTATCCTTCATTTCAAACAAATGAAAGTGTGCTAATTGCGTTGCTTTTGTGTATGAGTCCGTTCATTTATCGCAATCAGCGGGGAAACAAGGGAGTTTATTGAAAGTTTATTGATTGACATGTATAAATGAGAAGATAACTTCAGATTTTCAACATTTGGACCCTTTTATTTCACTAATTATCTACACTTATTGCACTATACTTTTGTATGACATTAGGGGATATATTGTAGTAACAGAAAATCTAATTCAATGTTTGCCAATATGTAGTTTTATTATTTTATATGATACTATAGGTCAAATTAAGCTGAATAAATGATTATAAATTCATCCGAACTTTATTATTCATCGCTTGAACCTACCTGTGAAATGAGTTACTTTAAACCATAGTAATGTGGGTCCATCAAAGGATTAAATCAAATTCTCTAAGCTGATTATTAAACCTTCATACCACTAAATAATTGCGCGATCAACGATTTAATAAATTTATAATGATTATTATTCGTACCCTTTTCGTAGATTTTAGTAACGGCATTATTATAAACTGTATATCATTGCATTATGTATAAAATTGCATTATGTAATTACTACGCTAATCAATGTGTAATGCATTGATGAGGCTTTTGGAAGAAGAACATTATTAAACATTTTCTTATAATCTTGATGAGAAATTATTTGAGTTCTTAAAAAGAGGTCTTCACAATCACAGAAATGGAAGAAACAATGTTAATGGCACGTCGTTTAACGAATAATTGTAACCATTCTTTGCCATATACCTTGCGTGTGAACAGATGCAACTATCAGTTAAAAAAGTATTTCTGAGTAGATATTTTGATTTTTATCCTGAAGTGTTTTAAAATTTTCATTGTTTTTACATTTATCAATTAAAATACTTTTAGCTTTCAATTATTTTGTTTCGAGTTTCATGTTCATAGTGTTATTTTCAACATTCATGTCAACATCATTAACACAACTTCATTAATTTTTTGTTGTTTTATTGCCCGGAAGATCCATAACCATCTGGGCACAATGCCACGATTGGTACTTGTACGACAATGTCATATAACCCGTATAACACGTGTGGAAGAGGCCAAGGAATGGTGGAGCTCTTCACCGTCACAGGGCCATTGTTCGCTGCGGCTGATGTACTCCCAGATGGAGCATCGCCTCGCTGTCTTCCATCTCTTCCTTCTCTTCCTTCTCAAACTTCGTAATTGTCCTTCTTCTCCTAAAGAGATCCTCGTCATTCTGAGGCTGTAGTTCAGAGCTACTATTGGATTTTTTTAATTATAGATTCCTGGCTTCTAATTGCTGTAAAGTGTACAATAAAATTTGTAGAAAAAGTAGTTTACTTTATTGCATTTGTCATGTTGTTCTACATAAGTAAAAATATACTTCTATGAATGAATAATAATTGTTTTTTATCTGAAATGTGTGAAAAAAACACGATATATTTACAACTTTTGCTGATATGTCAACTGTATTATTTTTATTAATGAAATAATATAAATAAAATTCCGCGTCCGACAGTTGTTTCACTATACTGCTGGCTGCCTAATGGAAACAAGATTGTGTTTATCTCTTACTGGTGGATGCATAGAAAGTTTTGAAGATTTTAGTGCATTGATAATGTGATACCGACATCTTTCTGAGTGTGAGAGTATAAATTGTATTTCTTAAAAATATGCCTTGTTGTTTTTAGTAATGTTTTTGAAAAATCTTAATAAAGTATTATACCTTACTTGTAGAAGCTTGGTATCATCATATGTTGTCACTAAAACAACATTCACTAAATAAGATTTCAACCGCGAAGTTAAGTTTATAAAAAAATAATACAATTGATACCTCAATAGTAGTCGCTGAAGGGGTGAGATAAATATTTTCGTTTCATCATTACATTGTCTCTTATTCCCTTATTGTATTTCCTTACGTCTTTATCTCTTATCTGGTTGTATATATCTATGTGATTACAAGAGCTTTTCATATTTTTACGTCTTCCAATATTTCTTTGAAATAATTACTCACTCCTTTCCTATATTCCAGTATCTTAAAAACAAGGAGAAATTGAAAATTATATTTATTGAGTGCTTTAAATATGAATTTACTTTGTTACATTGCGATATTTACTTCCAAGTGGTTAAGAAATTCAAATATATCTAAAGCAAGGTAAATTCTTAGTAAAATTATCTAACTCAGATTTCACAGAATAATAGTTTTGCAAGAATATCTCGTTCCATTCTTTATGTTTTAATTTTTCAGTTATTTTTTTCGGATTATTTCTGTATAATCACCTATTTTAGTATTACTTTAATGAATTATTTAGATATAAAATTGTTTTAATATCATTGATAACATTATTAGTTTTACGTTATTGTTATTTTACGACTTCCTATATGTTGACATTTATAAAATATTTTATGATGTTTGTTAGTACACAACTACTTAAATTTATTTTATACTCTAATTAATGGATCAAAGCCTATAATAAAAAGGCTAGTTATGTGTTTCAGTGCATTTTGTTTCATTAAAAATCTACTCAGTAATATAGCAGATTTGTGTGGTGTATAATTTCACCATTTAAAATTCTGTACATGTTTATTTATATAGTTTAACATTATGAATATATCGCTGTGATAGAAATTAGTTATTTTACATAACTATATCCCTCGGTTCCATTTTAGTTCTTTGGAAAATAATAATAATAATAATTTTATTGTAAAAAAAACAGTAAAAACTGCGTATGACCACGTGGAGGACAATAAACTAATTTACTCTCCGGATGCAAGCAAGGGACCATCCCATCAATTCCGATCAAGGGCCCTAAGGCAGATAGAAACCTTTTTCTGTAAAACGTTTATCACCAATTGTCAATCAAATAACGATCGTTAGGAATAAAAGCACTAAACTTTTATGACAATAAAAGACACTAAATCAGTACGTTTGAAAGCTTTGAAATTTTGCCAGTATAAAATACTATGCTATTACTCTTCAAATACTATTCCCAAAATGTTGTTCGTCCAATTATAACTCCTCAAACTACCAGCTAGGTACATTTTATCAATGATTTTTGTTGTTGTTGAGCAAGCATGAAATCAACATGTGTGAGTGATGTGAGATTTCGTCAATAAATGATTATCTCCGTTTCCCAAAACATTTAATTTGTGTACCACTAATATTTTGAATAACAGGTATCACTAGCTGGTACTATCTCTTTTGACAAAATAGTCAAGAACCTCTTAATACATTGTTGGTCTTTATTTCCGGAGAAATAATATAATGCTTCTGGATATCACATAACTTTGTAACTCCCATCTCACTCATAATTTCCCGTGTAATGAAATAATGCTTGAGTAAATAGAAATGTCTCAATAAANTAGAAATGTTTCAATAAACGTGAGATAGTTGAGTTGTATAAATAATATTAAAGAAATAATTTCAGAACTGTACTGATTCATCACTGAATAATCAAAAGAATTAATCACGCATTATTTTCTTATACAACATAATTGTACTCACCGGATGACAGTACCGGATTAAAACACAATGGCAGAGTCACAAAAGTGTAAATGATATTTTTATGGATTAAATTAAGGTTTTCTGTTTTTTACTTTCTCTGCTACATTAAATAAAAATGTTTATTGAACTCAACATGCCGGCAACCACAGATTTGTATGTTGATAAAACATACATCGAGTTATCATTCATATGTTTATTTACGATCTGAATGTTTTGAACTATAAAAAGCAAGAAAGCAAATCGAATGTGTTTAAAAAACATTTATTGACAGTATGAAATTAAATGCACTATTACATAAGATATTTTTTGCGAACGAATGATGTTAAATACCTAATACGTTATGAAACATTTAGATGAACAGCTTTACATTTAATTTACTTAGGAAGCTATGACAATTCTATTTTGACATCCCTTTTTAATATTTTTGATCATCTCCTATACTCAAATCATACCGTTAGAAATACAAAAGTAATGTACGCAAAAATATGGGATCGAAATTTTATAATATTTTTGTTAAAATCCAAAAACGGAAAGTAATTAATTTTCATTATACACTGAAACTAAATTTCAACTGTGGTATTTGGAAATTTTGTGGTACTTATTTAATTTTGTGGACCTTATCATTCGAGAATCGTTCTATATAATTCCCTGCCCAAGAATATAAAAGATATTATGAAATTGAATATCTTCAAATCCGCGGTTAAAAACTACCTCCTGCACCAGTGCTTCTACACTGTAAAAGAATTTATTGATTTTAA
>NNCF01126148.1:1813320-1828937 GCA_002313205.1 Laupala kohalensis | reverse complement strand
TGATTTTTAAACACTATACTCAGAATAATCTATAGTTCGATAATAACTTGTACATGTAATTTTTTACTTAAAATTACAAACATATTGACATTCTATTAGTATTATAACTCGCAGCTAACTTTTCATCTTATCTAGGAACTTTTTCTGAAATATTTGAATCCGCCTCTGCCTTAGGGCCCTTGATCGGAATTGATGGGATGGTCCCTTGCTTGCTTCCGGAGAGTAAATTAGTTTATTGTCTTCCACGTGGTCATACGCAGTTTGTACAGTTTTTTGACAATAAATTTATTATTACGAAAATTGAGAGACATAATGGTGATTAAAAAGTACTTACATAAATCTTTTAGTTAAAATATCTAAAGGAAAAGGTTATGGTAAGTTCTCGCTAAGTTAAAACTTTTCCAGTGCATCTTCCGTGTTCCAATACGTGTAGAAGATAACTGCAGCCAAACGAGAACATCGACGAGTTGGGAATCGAAACAATAAACCTGTACGTTGACCACCACAGCATCCGTTCTTAGTACTAATGGATCATATGTGAAATGGGTGTCCTTTGAAGCACAAATAACAATTTATTCTTCTTCAAATGAGCAATGCTCGGTGGTAGATAAAGATATATAATAAAAGTATACGTGATATACATGATAAGAAGTTAAATAACAAATTAAACTCACGAATATCTATATAACAAACACATATGACATAAAATGGTTAGAAAATTAGTGCAGAAGGTAACAACGAGAGAGGAATTATATTTAAATAATTAATTATCTATATGAGACACATATGTGTGTATATTCACATAATACACAAACACATATGTGCGTGTAGTCTGTTTGTAAGTAAAAGATACAAACCCGCACTCATAAATATGCGAAATAATGCATAAGTAAACACACATATGTCATTGTTTTTCCTATATATTTAACGTAAAATTAGTTGCTTTAATCTAATAAAATATTAATAATTAAGGAAAATAAATTAAAAACACGGTCACTTTGAACAATTACACACACTTTACTACACGTCACTATACTACACTTCACTCGGAGCATTTTCTATACCCTTAGACTCCATTTACTTCACTACACTGCACGTCACATTGGCAAGTTCATAATTGTTGCTCCTGGTAAGTGATTCCAGTCTACAATGATTCTATTAACAAAGGAATATTTTGGCAACATCCGTCTTTTGTCTTCTACACTTTATTAAAAAAATATAAACGTTGAAGGGCAGCGAAACATCAGATGGATCGTGGAGCAGAATGTTTCCACAGCTTAGAGGTCAGTCCTCGTTGAAGCCATGCCGGCCATTGGCCACGGACGAGTGACCAGAAAGGTGGTGGTGGCAGTTAAAGACAGCAGCGTATGGGAGGATGGAGCAACGGAGCTCGCAGACATTGCGAATACCTCGCCCGCTCTCGTTGTTACGGACGATTTGCTTTTCTTATTACCTCGCTTCGGCAGACGCTCATCCTCCGATGCTGAAAGCCTGCCATGCATTGCTCCCACTCTCTTTCCTACGATAATCACCCTCTATTTTTCTTTCTCTTTCATTCCTCCCAATTCTCTTTTCATTATTCAATACTGCGTTACCTTCTTCTTTGTCAAAGTTTATATTTCTGTTCTCAAAATTTCAATTGTTTATTTTGTATTTGAAACCATCTCCAAGCATATTTTCGCATTCGTTTTGAATGGATCCCAATTTTTTTTCTTTTTAATGATTTTTTGTTCAACAAATCATACTAAAGATATAAGTACATTACTTACAACTATTAATACAAATATGGATATGTAGATATGTTAGGGTTCTAATGACCTACATGTCGGCAAGCACTAAAACCCCAATTAAATAAACTTGTATAGCATATCAGTCAATTTTCATGATTATCAACTTTTGTTTATCCATATTGATTTTACATTTATATTATCATTTTGTATTTTATCTTTATTTACTAAAAATAGCAAGAATATTAAAAGTATTTTTTGAAAAATTATCGAACTAATCGAATAAACACGTCTACAGAAATATATTTTCATGACTGTTCGTGTAATTTATCTATTTTAAATATTACTATTTTTTAGATATTCCTCTTCTGTACATGTCATTAAAATATGATGGTATAATTATGAGTATTCATTCATTTTAGTAAAAAAAATATAACTTTTCTCGGAATATAGTGAAAATACAAAATTGATCCAACATCTTTTTTGTAATATTCAGAGTGCTTTATTTTGAAATGTAATTATTACAGAATGTAATATAATTACAGAAGGTAAAAATATGCATATCGACATTTATAAACGTATCATTCATATATAATGGAGTAATGGAAATTCAATTTGTACTCATTGAACAATCGAATTTTATCCAATTTACATGACATTACTTCATAAAAACTGCCGAAATTTTATTATTAATTAGTATTACTTGAAGCAAATTCTATCCGAATCGCGTAACACCAACAATGCAACCAAATAACAAAACAATTGCACATTCCTGAGCTTAAAAAAGGAAGGGGAGGTCCAAGGACACGTTCATCCACGCACATATATACACCCAAATAAAACATATATGATTATTGTTTCAGGGCGATTGTACTACAAAAGTGTCCTCCTCCTGATGGCTCTTACAAAGCTCACAATTATTCTCGTATACCTATCTCTTCGTCTTTGTTATTTCTCGTGATATTAATTTCCTTGTCGTTATCTTGTGCATTTACCGCGTTCTTCTCCTGTCAGAATAATTGCGATATCCTTTTGCTTTTTGTCACAAGCTCTCACGACGCATTATAAATCCCCCGACGATTTCTCTTCCTGTTCCTTCGTATCCCCGCCTCGCATCTGCTCCCCCCCCCCATCACCGCTTCATCCCTCCTACAATGTGTCAACTCCCACCGGCATCGCACGTCTTCTCCGTCTCTCGACATCTCTCACCCGAAAAATAAAGATTTATTGCCGTTGCGCCGCCAAGTAAAAATCTAAGCTGATAGTAAGATTTCGTGAAAGGATACGGGAGTGACGTGTTTTCCGAATTTAATTTTAGAAACGGCGTCGTTTTCGTGTGAAATATTACTATTATCCAAAATTACCCGCTTTCTTGTATTTTGTTGTGCATTCCATTCCATTTGGTGAATCAGTGTGCGAGAGAAATATAATTAAATGGAGAAAACAGGATTTGGGCACCACAGTATTGATGATGACAAGGAATATGCACGACGAACGATGATATTTTTTATGATGAATAATGTATTTATATTTCATTAATTGTAGAAATCTCTTTATAATAAGTTTTAGTTGACATATAATTAAACGTTAGATAAACAGTGTATACTAAAGAAATAATGTTTTATTCTGTTTTATAATTATATTACTATTTTACGGAAGACCTACTGGAAAATACGCTTGATTAGAAATTCGCTATATGGTATACACTATTTGTGGTAAATGGATTTGTATTATGCAATTTGTATTGGTTGTATGTTATGAAGCTGGAAAATATTGAGCCGAGGAGCAATCAGCGGTAGAGGTAGAGCAATCTACCTGTAGAGAAACGTTAGGGACAGAAACGTAATGAGGAATTTCTCATATTCCCAAGAAGATCCTTATAGTGTATCGGTATGAATCACTTAAACAATAGCGCTATCCCCTTAGGCGTCACATATACTCTCAGAGGTCTTCAAATTCTACTCCATCGAACTATAGTTCTGTAACTCGTAATGCCCACAAGCCAGTGTATTATGCTTTCTGAACTCATTCACTCATGTATTACTGGTTGTTTACGATATTACGGTTTTTTTTTCGTTAGACCTGAAATAGTCCCCTCTCTTGTGTTCCATTACGCAATGCAAGGTCCATTATAATTAATTTTCTTTTTACGTATATCTTATCAATTTGCACAGTGCATCTAGCCGCGCGTCGCACTTTACCCGTCCTTACCATGTGGCGTGCACAGATTCTCCTAGTTTGTCTGTCATTTTCTTGTCCTGTTACGTATCTTCCGTTGCCTCAAAGCCAGATGTCTGTCATTTTCTATTACGCTATATCCTCATATCTGCAGCACATATTTTATTTCTCCTTTTTTATTAGCATACTCTACAAACAATATATATTTACGTTTTAGGGCTACGCGGGCAAGGATTTTGCAGCGTCGTCGCACCGCATACAATGCTTTAGCAGGCGTTTGCCCGCATATCCCCGAACCTGGAGCTTTTGCTCGGTCTCGATTGTTCTAGTAGCTTATACATCGATGGATCTACTCACAAGAAGACAAACCTCGGGGCCACCTGTCTTCACAAGCAGTAAGCTATGAGAAATCGTGCATAGGGAATTTGTGCAGTATGAGAAATTATATGCTGAGAGAGAGAGAGAGAGACTTGTTTGCGTGAGGGACAGTGCAGAGCGCAGCATGACAATCCACTCGACCACCTCGATGGAAACAAAATCCCAGCGTTGGAGAATGGAAGTGGATGGGGTAGAAGAGGCGGGATGGTACAGACAGGACTGGATCTGAATTGCGTGTCGCGGACGGCGAAGAATGCGTGTGTCGCCACGTTGCGTCGTCGGTGAAATATGGCAGGGAGTGACGAAGAGCGGCGGGAATGATGTGACGGGGAATAGGGGGGTTAAGAGAGAAAGGAACTTAGAGAGAGAAGTGAATTGATGCGAGATGGCTCTTTCTTGCGCCGGAAGAATTCAATTCGGTCTTCGCGGTGGGGAGTTTGGGCTGATAGGATTTCGTGGAAGGAGTTAGTACGGAAGTACTTGTTTCCTGTGTTTCGTGTTGGTGCACAGATGTATCTCGGTTCTTCCACTTATCATGCAGTAAACTCATGAGCACGAATAAAAAGGAATATTAAAGATTAGGTTCACGAAAGAGGTTTATTTATTTCGTATCTCATTTTGTATATTCATCCTGATCAATGTGTTGTATCAATGTCCAAATTGTATGAGAAATTGATAAATCACAAGGAATAAGAAACAGTTAGCATTAATGTAAAAGAAATAATCTATATTTTGGGTAAAGGTGAAATAATAGTTTGTAAAAAAATAAAAATGTTCATATTCTTACTTCGCGATCTAATGGCCTAGTGGCGTAGTTGTAGCGTCTTTGCTCGCGTCACACTGAAGTTGCAAGAGCGCACACTTAACTTTCTATTCTGTCAACAGTCGAATTTTTCACCTGGGTTTCTCTCACCTACTTCAGATAAATGCCGGTTCCGCATCTTACATCTCCCAGCAACTCAACATTTGCCATAATAAATTCACGTGATCAGATGAAAGAGCAAACCTAACGACCTGAACTTTGAGACATCATAAAACAACGAATGAAATATATATAATAAAATGTAATAAATATGACAGTACAGAAGCCACACAATACATGTACAGTTTTTCTCATTTTATTTTCCGAACGAAATTGTTAGTCACAGAATTGTGTTTCGACAACCGTTGAAAATGCACCGAAATTTGATACGAAGCACATAAGAGATAAAAATCGATACATATGATTGAAGATCTTAGATATTTTTCATTTTTGTTCTCTTCCATTGGCATGTTATTCGGATATATACGCCCCGGAGATCGTCGAAATGCTGAGCACAAAAAACTGCCGCACAGCCTCTTGAATCGTCAGTCGACGCGCTGTTGGAGTTGACTGCCGAACTATCGGACAACGATGGACAATTTATCGATGTTTAATGCTTGGCGACCATCCAGAGAATCTGTGCACTTCTCATGTCACATCGTTGAAGATTACGTTGACTATAAATCGTTAGCAAGCTTATACTACTCCCTGGATCTCAGCTCTGCTATCGCGGAATCGTCTGGTGCGTAGGTGCCCCGCCTAAACGTTAAATTTGGTGTGCATATGTGGTCTGTATTACAACAATTTTTGCTTTAAATTGCTAGTTGTACGTGTTATCATTGCTGCTTTTTTTCCAAGTCCCAATAATTGTTTTTCCACGTTTCTCACACCCACGCTTTGACGTCAATACACGGTTTGTATTCAAATAAAATAATAATAATAATAATAAATTTATTGTCAAAAAACAGTACAAACTGCGTATGACCACGTGGAGGACAATAAACTAATTTACTCTCCGGAAGCAAGCAAGGGACCATCCCATCAATTCCGATCAAGGACCTTAAGGCAGAGGCGGATTCAAAAATTTAAGCAAAAGTTCCTAGATAAGATGAAGAGTTAGCTGCGAGTTATAATACTAATAGCATGTCAATATGTTTGTAATTTAACGCAAAAAATTTATGAATTAAATTTTGCACCTTACAATGGGAATTAAAAGTTACGATATGTTAAAAATTTCCAATTCCATAATGTATGGTGACGACCTTCAATAGTATTATGTTAACACAATTTGTTTCTTAACTTTTTAGTGTTATTTGTACAGTTATTGTGGTTCCTTACTAGTTTAGAAATGAATAAAATGAACAATAATTTGTGCAGATAGTAAATATTATTGTACATAATTTTAGTTTATTGAATCAATTATTTTATTAGTAATTTTAAGAGTACTGTAGCAAACTGACTGTTAAAATTATGGATTAGGATTTCTTAATTACAAATGATCTTTGTTGGTCTTGTTCTGGTTTATTCGAATAAACTGTGTGTCGGAAGACTTAGTGGTAATTGCTCCCGAAAAACAAGACAAAACTAGTGTTTTTGCAGATTTCTTCTTCATAATTTATTACACGTGGATACGAAATTTTATGTGAAAGCTGTGACAAGTTGTGTTTCTTTCGTAATATGGTTGAAAACTTCTTAGGTTGAATTGAGGAGAAACAATTCTCCTTTTAAACAGTTGACTAAGCTGACAGGTCAACAATGACAATTATTGATTAAATCTATTTTTTAATATATATAGTTATTAAAGCAGTATTGAACTGTATGTTACTTTGTACTGTCCATTAATGTGAACACATAATATTCGTTAAAATAATCTTATTCGTAGAATTGTATCGTCAGTACTGTGAAAAAAAACACATTTTCTTATATTTTATTGTTCCCTTTTATCCTTTATATATATACACATATACAAATATCTATTTTCACCTTATTAAGAAATCTTGAACAGATTTCGTCTGGAGCTAGACATGATTGTATTGTCTTAGTAGCATTTTTTTAGATCAATGAGATCTGCAATCCAATCACTACTTTCCACAAAACTTTATTATTACACTCAAAGATTTAAACGACAACATTAAATTTTGGCGTCGCATTTGAGTTTAACCGCAACCATCACTTACATCACCGAGCCCTAAACCACATCTACCTTTGCTATTAGGGCTACAAGAGCAACCGCAGTAGCCACAACAGTCACCATGTCAACCTCTACTGCTACCAACCTCACCAACACAACATTACAAGTGCATTCACCAATTTTGTGTTCATAAAGCGTCTAAAACCACTTTGATTGTGTTCACAATAATTTCTTTTGTTTTCTATGTCGATTTTCGTTGATATGTTGTTTTTTTTTGGTGGGCCTTTAGGGCTCGTCAACGTCAAGGTCATTAGAATCCTTCGTTGATAAGGTGTTAAGTACTGGTGTTAAGTACCATAGCTCCTTGTCAACAATCCCTTTCCCCACTTTGAGTAATTTCAATTCTCAAACCACAGACGCTGACGGAAGTAAACAGTAATGTGGAACGTAAATAGAAATAAATGACATTTATTTTCCACGAGGACTTCTGAAAATGTTTCGATTATTATCATTTGTGGATGAGTTCTGTGGACTCATTTAGAGCTTTGTATTGATGTAGTTGAACATAGGAAGAATTGCGTCGCTTCATTTTTACGATTTCTGATCTTAATATCGCTATGAACTGACTATTGTTCGTACCTGTACTTTCATGTTACTTATTTCACAACATTGGAATGCATTAATTCGAAGAAATTACCATTATACAAGAATTTATGTAAATTCTTGTGCATGTTATTGCTCGCGAAATGATAGTTTAATATACGGATTAATATGTAGATCACTAGCTGAACCCAAATGAATAATTTGCCAAGATTTTTAAAGACGTAAAATATTAATGGAGTTGAAATCTATTACACTGTAGTAATTTTGTTCCAATTAACTTCCAGAGCAATGTTTGACAAACCCTTTTGCCGTTTGTTAAATATCCATAACGGTGGTCTTGTAAAACACCCATGTTCTCTGCTTTGGAAGTTAAGTTGCCACTTCTATTATTACTATCAAGCTTACTTGAATTTAAATATTATGGGAGCAAAGGTTGATTACAAGGAATCCTCTTTTCGAGTTAAGATATAGATATATTTTAGAGAGATACTTTATTTATAGAATTTCATTGCATGAGTTGACCAGGAGGTATTGATTCTTACAAACAATTAGGAAATGTTTGCTAATACATGACGAAAATCATAAGATTATTTATTCCAATTTTAATTTATTTTTCCTTACTTAAAACATTTAATATCCAGAAGTATTTCAATGTTTCAGTCGTAAGTAAATGACTCCTCTGAAAATATGAGCACTTAGCATGAAACATTTATTTTCACAAAGGATTCTCCGACAATATTCTCAAATAGATTCTCATTGATTAAAAAAATCCATGCGTTTTATTTCTTATTATCCTAGTCTTATTCGTAAATACATTCTAATTCCAATGCGTTATTTCTGAAAAGTTGCTCGTAAATAAAGATATAAAATATCCTTATAATTTCCTGTATGTTTTCAAAGATCAACGCATGTATATTATGAGAAATATTTTTGTATGTTTATTATCTCTGTCACAAAAACATGACTCGTGTCATTGAAAGAACCTTTACAAAGAATTCCAAGAATCGCTTCAATTTCCACTGCTTTATTTTAGCTTGAAAAGCTTCCAGGGAAAACATTACCTGACACATCTATCGAACGAAAATCTCCTTCGTTACTTTGTGTGTACTGCAAGATAGAGCACCGGTAATAAAGATGAAAATCATCCTCTATTATGTTGTTCGTATTTACGACGAACAGAGTACATTATACAGGCAGGATAAAATTATTATGATAAATAGAAGGTATATTTGGTTACGTAGAAATTTTATATTACCAGAGTTATTTTAGGACGTGACATCATGCTACAAATGCATAATCATCACTTATTCTATGTATCCTAATTTTATTAAATTTATGTGATTCAACTTCGTGGAATGTATTCAATTGTAAACGCTCGATCAATGGCTCTGTACCGAAAGGCAGCTAGATATAAATCTATATTGATTCAATACGTTGTTTTTGTAAATATTGCCAGGTACAAGTTGCTAAAAAACAATGATTCCAACATTTTATAATTCTTAAAGAAAGTGTAAGACCAACACGCAGGTCAAGAACCATGATATGAATTATTCCATATTTTGTGACACTCGTGTTTCTTTGAGTACTCTTCTTACATTTTTATGGGGGAAATTTTATGGTAATTTTATATTAAAACTATGAGGAAGTGAAATATTTTCATGAACAAATTATTTCATTCTGAAAATGAAATTTGTTTATTAAATTTATAGTAACTTGTATGGGAACATATTATGAAATATTTAGTTTATTTATCCAGAATTATACTAACTACAAATGTACTTCTTGGTGGTTCTATTTTTCTCATAATAATCGTCGTATAACAATATTTTACTGCATTAATGTACGTGACTCGATGAGTCCAGAAGGTACAACTGTGCTGATTTCGGCAGTGGAACATGAGATGGCAGCGGCGCAACGGTCGGAACACGGCTGCAAAAGATGCACGCGAACACGCGCGTGCCACTCTCTAAGGCAGCGCCACCGTCGCGTTTCCCACGCGACTAGCGCGGACGGTCATCGACTCAAGCGCACATCACCACCCACTTCATAGTCACTCACTATCCCTCGTCACCATTATAATTATATACATTAATACGCTAATGTCCCAGAAAATTTGCGCTCCTTTTCTGCGTGACCGGACGGAGCAAGAAGCGCGAAGGAAGTTTCATTATTTTGAGTTTTAAAAGAAGTGTTGACGATTTCTTATTATTTTATCTTTTATCTTATCCTCTTTGAGATAAAGTCATTTAAAAATTACATGAAGAAAAGATACTACTATTTGACTCATTTATCTGAAAAGGATTTTAGTTGACTACTTCAGTTGTACAGTCCGCTTTGCATGATCCATTTTACAGGCAATTTACTGTACAAGAAATTGTGGATGTAAAGTGGATGACGTCACGCTAGACATCGCAACACAAAAAAAAGTTTCACGACTAGGCACAACATTTTAACCATCTAACCGACTTGATAGAACACCGGCGTGGCATTTAGTAAGCACAGATGCCGCTACGAGTGCGCTAGTCAATTTGAACGAGTCGTACTGAAGAAAATATAGCATTCTTCCATACAATCTGCATCCAGTCTGGTGTGTATTGCAAGAAAAAGTACGTAAAATAGACAGTTTGAAGCGGGCTTAACAAATGACAGCTCTAACACGTCTCAGCATGCTGGTAATCTGTTGCCGTGCCTTTGTGTGTTATTATATGCTATTCACCAAGTGTTCTGACGTCATGTTTACATAGTAAATGCTAAATATGACATGGAGTGACACTTGCTTAAAACTGGCAGATGGGGTAAAGTAGTATCTGTGACATTATTCAGGTTAATAAAATAGTCTTGATGCATAGAAGAGTTCTGAAACAATCATATTATCACATACAATGTTAGATATTTAGTTTTATAGTTTGACTATTAGTTCATTTTACAATTATAGCCATCATAGTAGAATTATAACCAGAAATAATCTGAGATTGTCATAGATAGCAAAAAATGACAGCGAATGACTGTGCTGAATCACCTTTGACTTCATGTGCTGAACCAAGTTTGTGATCCCAACAGCGTGAAGGTTGTGAATGGGACAATGAAAGACAGACTAACCACTTGGCAACGCCATTCCCAAAAATAACCCTACCCAGTCCCTCTAGTTATAATAAAAATTGGCTATCTTTATCTATTGCCTATGTCATCATTTTTCCTTCAATGGTGAAAAACTTCAAATCTATACTTTTCTAATCCAAACCCGTGTACTGCAGATTAACCACGTTTTGCCTCTGCCATTGCTGTAAATGCACGAATAAACACACTAGTGGTGCAAAACCATTGCACATACTTTCTCGTATACGCTTCTCCGTCTGCAGCATAGAGTGAAAAAATTCTATAGTGAAAGAGTCATTTCTGGCGTGGTCCTCTATATTTTGGTCGTCGTCCAATGCCCTATTCATGTTCAAAGTCGCTAGGTGAACTTATTACTGTCTTATATTTGAAATTTTAGAGTAAAATAAACATTCAGAATAATATTTCAAAACAAATAGCGACATATCAGTCTTATAAATATCGTAAAAGTGTTGTGTAAATGTAATTTCGTTGAAGACAGAAATTTATATATTTTCGTATTTGCAGTGCGTTTTCTGTCCTCCTATGTATTTTATCATTATCATATCTTTCATTTCAGTTTACTAACAGTGTATTCTACTTCTGCTTGGTCCATTTACACTACTAAATATTGTTCAAGCTTCTTGAAGCAGTAAACTAACGTGTAAGTGTAGCAGACGGAAATTATTTTACTGCGTCTATACCAAACTTTCAAGTGAAATACCGCTAATGCGGATGTAGTGCATACTAATTCTACTTTACGTACAGAATTATAAGCAAAATCGTTGGACCAGTTTTTGAAAAATATTCAAAAATGTACATTGAACTTCATGTGAAGTGTCCTTTGTGTTCAAGTAACAAGAAAATTGAAAGCACGTGCGTATGTCAGAAGTAAATTCTACCCTAAATACGAAAAATGAAAAAACAATTACCATTCTAACAGGAGTGCTGCGCACAAACGAACGGACAGACAGACGGACCGCTTTCGGAATCAGGGGTCACCAAAACGGATATTTCCGCAAAAATCTCGTTTTCGAATTTTTCACGCTTACAATACTTTCTATAAACTATGTATATGAGAAAGTAAAAAATGGAAATAGTCTACCATAAAAATGAAATTTCACTTACTTGGTCCAGATGTATTTCTACAGTTGGTATATTGTAGAAAGAATTCAAAGAAGAAGAAGAATTCAAAGAAGAAGAATTCAAAGAAGAAGAAGAATTCAAAGAAGAAGAAGAATTCAAAGAAGAAGAAGAATTCAAGAAGAAGAAGAAGAATTCAAAGAAGAAGAATTCAAAGAAGAAGAATTCGAAGAAGAAGAAGAAGAAGAAGAAGAAGAAGAAGATGTAATCTTAATTGGAAACGAGTTTATTTTTCGCAAAATATCAATATCAGAGCATCCGCAAATATTGAATACAATTTCTATTATAATCAAAATAATATGTACAATACAAAGAAAATAAAATAGCTAAAATGATATATGAAGATTTTTACAGAATACGCCCGTTTTTGAACTGTCTCATGTGAAAATTATGATTTTTTGAATTTGAATATGAATATGAATATGATCAGTATGAAAATTTGTGACTTTTTGAATTCAAATTTATGTCATCTGGTTATCGCTATTTTGACTATAAACGTAATTATGTGATGTGATAAATATAAAAATTTGTTTTCTTTATAAATTGATAAAAAGAAATATTTCGTCTCTTTTATTTCTGGAAAACATCAAAATTATTCTATGGTACATCTTACTTTTTGTTAGTAATTTACTCAATGTATAATTTAACTACAATACCGTCGATAACGTTTTTTTTAAATATATGTTAAGGTGAATCTATGATTAGTAGTTCTTCCTACAAATGTGCTACAGTTCCGTCTCCACCACGAAAACTTACCTCCAGACATTCACTGACGATGTCACCACCCGTTCCATTACAACTGCTTCTTCCACTCTCAACCTCACCTCCCGCACCACCCGCTCAACTTTCCCGCCTTTCCGCAGCGTCTGCCAACCTGTTCCGCCCCAAACCGGAAGTTGGGGTAATGAGCGCAGAGCGCGCAACGGCGTGTCGGAAGCAGTTGCGGTCAACAAGCTTCTGCAGCTACATACTATTTTGGACAAGGTGGAATTACGATAACCATTCAGACAATCTAATAATCTGCGATGTTTGACTTCGACTAAAGTTCGGTAGATATTAAAGAGAATGCTCAGAGACAAAGGTAATTTCAGGTCATTTATATTGTACAGGTTAAGCACTCATGAGAATTCAGACGAAAATTACATTGTTCCATTTCTTTGATAATAAGTAGGCGGCTTCAAAAAGATACAACAATAAAATATTTTAATGACTTTTTAACTGAAAAAAGGAATGTTCACGCAAAAAATAAAGGCTGTTTCTTATTTTCAAAATATATATGTAATTTTCAAAACGTAAACGACGGAAAAATTTTCCCATACAAAACACGTAAAAATGATAAATGTGTTGTTTATGATTTATGCATTAAACTACATATGATAAAGTCTATCGTAAGGTGTAAATATTTCGTAGCTTTAAATAAGATTTCTTTTTCCCTTACACACAAAGTTCTTGAGGTGTAAATGTAAAATACTACCTCCTCCATATTATCGTTATTTGTGTAGTACATTACGGTCATGTAGATTCATACAATTAAAATTTATTCTGATTTCTATTCTGAATGATTCTGTGTATAAATATGTTGTTGTAGTGTAAATATATGGATGTAAAGTATGTTTTTGTATAAACAAAACCAACTACAATAATATCATATGCTTTATTAGAAACCCTTGGAATTAAATCTACGGACGCTCGGCAGGTCAGTGAAAGTAGATATAAAAAAAACTGGGTTATGGGAATAAATTGGGACAAAGGAAATCGTCTTAATACCTTCATTTGGTTCAAAAATATGGAATCTGAGTTTGCACCACCTCAGGAGGTGTGCATAACTTTTGGCTGACAAAAACCCACGAAATTTTTTCAGTTTTTGCTTATATCTTAAAAACAAAACATTGCATCTATCCAAAATTAAAGAGCATAAAATTATGCGCCAAATAAATACCTCAAACATTAAATGTGGTTCAGCGGTTTGCCCGCAATGGCCGATCAAAAATCCAATTTTTAGCAACTTAGCGGAAAAAGTTGTAAGTCATTTTCAAACCTCTCAAATTTCGCAATGTGCGCTCCAGTAAAAAAAGTACTTTGACAAAAAAGAGTTGTAGAGCATTAACTACTAAATTCAAAAAACCTCAAGTTTCCCAAATTTGCTCAATTTTAGTTTTGTAGAGGCATATATGCGAAAAAGGAGTTTAATGACATTTTCGCTTCGCCACATCTTTATTCACTTCCGATTGTGGATAGAGTATACTTTTCTGTGCGATGCTTTGTTTCCGTTTGTTTTATAAAACTGAAAAAAGTGCAAAAATTTAGTGGTTTTCTGACCGCCAAAAATTATGCACACCTCCTGAGGTGGTGCAAACACAGATTCTATATATTTGGGACCAAATGAAGGTATTAAGACGATTTCCTGTTTTGTCCGAATTTATTCCATCAAAAACTCTATTTTTACTGGAATACGGTTGTTGCAGACAGTTTGGGATCCACGTCTTCTCAGAATGTGATGTCAGCATTTCACAGCTCTTGACTTTGCTTTTACAGAATAGTTCTTCGGGATCTTTTACGGTACGTAAAGCTGCCATCATGGAGCCGTTGGCTTCGTGGTCGGATATCATAACAATGATAGTCTCAATCTGACGCCAGATACTGTTCAGTAAACGAACCCTTTTATGACAATAACGAGTTCAAGAATCCAGGAATATGTGACTGTTAGACAAACAGGTTCGGCAACGGAGCGTTTTACCTGCAGAGTTTTCAAATGCGGTATTGTCGCACAGAAAGTGATGGATATGTTTAACATTGGATTGAACTTTCAGTTATTCTTTGCTTTTACATTAGTTACTAATTTAGTGAAATAGGTGCCTATTAAAATAATTAATCTATTTCCTTCATTTCTTGAGAACAATTAGCTAGTGTGTTAGTTACTAAAGACAGAATCAATAAAAAATATTCCTCTAACAAAAAATATGTTATGTAGTTCCAATGCACAATGATTAATTTATTTGATAAGCAAGAACATACATTTAATTTTTATATAATTGTTAGTTACAAAGATTTTTCAAGATCGTTCTCAACATACCATGCAATTTTTTTAGGGTAGCCAATTTACATGGACGAATTAAACAAAATTCCAAAACAAATCCTAAAAATACAAAACAAAAGAAATCGAAAAAATGAGTTTTATTTATTTATCTTCCCATGCAAGAGTGTGGCATAGTATCTTATACGTTGTGTCTCATAATTAGTTATTTAATTTTAAAACGACATGGTGATAAATAAATAATAAATAAATGACTTTATTAGTGGCGAGACTCAGACCGAGGTCTGCTCTTCCGCCTTATTACTTTAAAAATATTTACATCATTACAAAATTGATTTGAATGGGACGGTATTTACTATATCTACTACTGGGAAAACATGCTAAGGACCATCCCGGTATTGAAACTAAAGCGATTGAGAGAAACCCAGCGAAAACTCCAATCAGGATGGAGGCTTAAGACCTAATATAACAAATAATTTATAAGATAATATAAGATAAAATTGATTTATAAACTAATGTAGTACCTGT
>NNCF01126148.1:1782175-1806976 GCA_002313205.1 Laupala kohalensis | reverse complement strand
TATATATATATATATATATATATATATATATATATATATATATATATATATACACACACTAGAAATGAGAAATTTGCACTTTAACGAAATACATATATCTGCTTATGACAAGGAAAGAAGGGGAAGCACTGCGAGCTTTGTGGAGTTCAGCCCACATCTAGAGACGAACCCGGTTGTTCCTTCGTCGAACGATGATAGTTCCATCTTCAGTCCATACATTGGAGATCCCGAAGCGTTGAATCGCCGCCTGTAGTAATTCCAAGCGTGTCCTCGTCAGGTCTTCCCGCACGGTGATGTCTAATCCTTTCTGGGCACGCTTCGCGCGGAATATCTCCTGGCGTTTTCTATAACTGACAAATTTTACAATTATAGGTCTTTTTTTACCATACCTACTCTATGACTCCTATCAATATCAACAAGATCAAGGGGAACGCTTGTCACAGAACACATTTTTGCCACAGAAATAGCTTTCTAATCTGTGTTTTCGCCTTCTTTTTCCTCTAACCCAAACATTCTAAGAGAGTTCCTCAGTGTATACATCTCCATTTGATCCGTTCGATCTTTCAACTCCTGCTTAAGGACGCGGACCTCCTCATGCTTTGCTTCCAGTTCCGCTTTCAATTCTGAAACAAGTTTATTATTGAAACTCATCGCTTCTTCCAGTTTTTTCCCTACGAGCTCCACGAGGATATTGGCCGGGGATTGAAGAAGGGCAGGCGCATGCAAGGCCTTCTCAACAGCCATCGTGACGTCAGAATGTACATGGATGCATTGCCGCAGTTATCACTCTTAGCATTTCGCTTATGACTCATCTTCAAGAAAAGAGCAAAAATTACAGGAGCTAAGAAAATACGAAAATAGGATTTCAAATAGATGGAGATAAGAAAGAGGACAGCTCTAATACGTGCTACTATAAATTAAATAATTCAGAAGAAGAAAAAAATAATTAAAAATAAGAGTCTCAAACGTCGTAGATATATTCTAAGAAAATTCAACTGTATACTTATCTTTTGCGAGTCGGCAGAATTTCCTCTGCGGAGTGAACAAACGGTGCTGGTGACTTCCTGCTAATCGGCTACCTGCGCATGCACGGAGCGCTCAAGGAACGTCTTTACAGGACGAGTGTCATGCGAAGACTGACAATTTTTGCACATTTTTTAAAACTTCTCTGCAGCTGTAAATTTCTGTTTTATTTATACATGTTACAAGCATTGTGTACGTGATTGAGTCAGTAAACTTATATGAAAATACTGATGACAATAATTTACACTGGGAAACTGTTAATGCACTGTTGGAATGTCAAAGTAACTATCATTCGTATGTGTAAAAACTGTTTTGAAAATATTTATTATAATTATCATTTTTAATTATAATTGTTGGGGTTTCAGGGCTCACCAACATCTAAGTCACTAGAGCCCTAAAAAAGTACATTTCTGAAAGAAGAAGCATGAAATGTTCTTTGATAAGATATTAATCATGGAGCAAATCAGAGGCGCATTTCAATTTATTTGTCCCTTCATGTTTATTTCATTCCGTCTCGAAACTAAATCAACAAATTACGCGCTCATCAATTGATTCTACTTCATCTAAATTACTGTTTGCTGCGCGTCCATTGTAATTTGATTAAACGTATTTCACTTTCAAGGACGGGCGCTTTCTCTTCCGATTGTGCAAATCCCGTGAAGAGCAAAGGCGAATTTCCGGAACTGCGAGGTGTTCCTTCCTGGACGACGACGCCTCGTTCCATCGTCGAGGTTTAAACCCACGGATCTTAAACGGATGCAGAGTCTTAATTTTCTTTCAGGAAACAGTTCATTTGCATTTCTTTTCATAAAACAACCAGCTCCCGGTATTTACTTCTTTACATAACAACCTTTGTTATTCAGAAGAGAAAGAGATAGAGAAGCTCGGCTCTCGTAAGTTGCGCCGGCCATTAACATTAACGAAATCGCTGATGTGGAAAGCGAGCGTGCTTCACTTGTGGTCCGTTGGGATACATCGGGGAGGAAAGGGAGGAAATGGTTGTTGACTGGGAGAAAGTGGCCGAGGAGTGGAGTTTTCCAAAGAGTTCAGAAGATATGCAGTTCAGAAGAGGGTTGGTTGGATAGGAATGCAGAGGAGTCGAAAAGAACATGTCTTGAGAGTAAGAACAAAGGGAACGAGAATAGGGTAAAGAGAAATGGTATAGGATCGAGATGGGACTGAAGACCAATGAAACTCAAGGCTTCTGATGAAAACAATGAGACGTTGGAAGGAGAGTCGAGAATAAAATAAAACGACCGAATCCTAAAGAAATCGAAATCTTGTTTTTTTGCGAGTTCCGATCGCTAAGGAAATCCTTCAAGACAGTTTGAGTTCGGTCATAAAGTAAATTAATATTTTTAAGACTCCCTGAAGATCGAATCAAAAAAATGGAGGAAAATATTTTATTCGAGTAAAGGTTTGAAAAACACTTTTGTATTTCATCCGTAATAAAAAATATTATGCTCACTGTATAGAAATTTTAGTTGAAATTCCTTGTACTTGCAGGATGCTGTGATGACGTTCGAAGGACCATAAATGTAGAGGCATGATTGTCCATGCACACAGTACATGGAATACAGTTCATAGAAGCCCAGATAGAGACTCGTATGTCACTCAATTGGCACAAAGAGTATAGATTCCACTGATTGTTCACTTGTTTAACAGTGCGATATTTAAAAAAAATGTCTGAACATTACTTTAACAAAGTTCTGAGTAATCCTAACGATAAAAAAGAAAGAACACTTGTCTAATTGGGAGAATTTCACATATAAAGGTCAGAAATAACTATTTAGAATTTATGTTGAGAAATGTAGCTTGAAATTTGAAACCGTCCCGGAGTGTGCTACATATAAATTTCACATACATTAGGGTAGTCATATACATTAATATGCAAATCANTGAGTAATCCTAACGATAAAAAAGAAAGAACACTTGTCTAATTGGGAGAATTTCACATATAAAGGTCAGAAATAACTATTTTGAATTTATGTTGAGAAATGTAGCTTGAAACTTGAAACCGTCCCGGAGTGTGCTACATATAAATTTCACATACATTAGGGTAGTCATATACATTAATATGCAAATCTCCCCTAGATTTTTCGTTCCTTTCTGGGTGGCGGTACGAATCTATTGACAAAAAATGAAGTATTGCACATGATGAGTTTGTGTTTTCCCAGTATTTCATCTTTCCTCTTTTCCATTCCAAAATAACCTCATTTAAATACTACACAGAGGAAAGAAGCTACTTGACTCATTTATTTGAAGGTAGATTCTTGGCTACTTTCCTGGCAAATGATTGTTTGTCTTGTTGAATGTTACGAGTCAGGTAAATAATGAACAATATTAGTAGAATGCGCCAGATTTGTAACGCATCATAGTAAATTATCATATATAAAATTCATAACTATTCTGATGTACTGTTTACATTGTTCAATGCTACATATGAAACTTAACGAAACTTGCCTTCAACCAGCAGATGAGGGAAAGTAGTATAGTAATTTTTTTTCCAGGCAAATAAAATAGTGTGATTAAATGAAAGTATACATTCTGCAAGACAAGAATGTTTGTTACATTCAATTTTCAGATTCAGCTAGTACATTCTTAAAAGCAACCTTTGTCTTGTCCTAGAAAGAGAGGAAACTATTAATGATCAATTCTTGAAATTTTGAGATGAAAACATCGTATTCAATATAATTATAATGTTTGCTGTTTTAAAATATATTTTGATGTAGCTGAAGATTGAACACGATATTAGTTTTAAAATGATATCAATGAGAATGGAAGAAATTTGAATACAAATCATAAACTCACTCGAGCTATGCAGTGCGCATTCAGTTAGTGTTGTTTAACTAACGGAAAAGAATAAAATTAAGTTTATGATAATGAATGTAATTGTGAAAACAAAAAAAAATGGAAATATTTGAATGAGTGGAAATCCAATTACAGAAGTAAACATTAGAATGGAAATGAATGATATTAAATCCAAAATAGCCTTACAAAAAATTGTGGAAAATCGAGGGTCAGTTAGTGAGAATTTTTGCCGAGGATACGTGTTTTTTATTCGTTTCCCAGGGGCAAGAAATTCGTGATATGGTTGTCTGACGAGAAGGGATACTTCCAGTAGCAAAGGAAGCACTGGCTATTCTCGAAGGTTGGGTGGGAAGGGAGTGAGGATTCGTTCCTGCTCTTGGCAGGCACGTCGGAACCACACCCGCAGTCTCGAGCTCGTTCTCATAATTCATTCCAGCGTGTCCGTCCGTCAGGCGCTTTTCTTCTTGGCCCTTGTGATTCTTTTTCACTCTGCTCGTTCTCATGTTTCTCTGTAGGCGAGGGGCGCGAAGACAGGGAATACAGAGAATACTGCCTAGATTCCCTTCCGGAGCTCGAGTGTGAGACTGCAGATTGCGTTTACTTGCTGTAGATTTTTTGTTGTATATCCTTTTCTGACTACGTGCATTCTTTCGAGTATCAACTCCATTCATTTTGAAGTATCTGCTTGACCAAGCTTACGTCTCATGAATGATCCGTATGGTTTGCGCAAACGCTAATATAGAAAGAAAGTAGTGTCATTCATTTCAGTCATGTGGTGCATCTTAGATCTTGTCCGGTGCATTCCAATTCTTATTCCTTACAAACGAAATCAAGATTCATATTTCAACCTTTCCGGAGTAATTCTTGTCAGTCCGTTTTCTTATCAGAAACTAGTTAGTATTTTTTGGAGAAAAAAAACCTGTTCAGTTCTTGTTTTACTTTAGTTTCACCTCTTTCGACTTCCGTCATGTTAGAATATTATATTGTCTAATCGATATATCAGAACCTATCCGACTGTTTAATGAATTAGCATTTTAGATGGCACTTACTTTGTGATGACAACGCAATATTCCAAATGAATTAGAAGAAGGACAAATGGATGAATATGCCGTGAGATTATCTTGGTCACATGGGTGTAAAATTCAAAGGAGTAACTAGTGACCTGAAAACGTGGAAACGATTAGATTCATAAATTTCTTGATGTGACTTTAATGTACATGGATGGTACTCATCTTTGCAACTCGATATGATCTTACTACTGCGTTTGAGGGAGGTGTCATTGTACTCACACATCCATCTAACTTGAATTATATTTGCGTTCGAATATCTTTTAGGATTCATATAAAGCTCGTACGCCTAATATCAGATGCATTAATCCAGTTTACAAAAAATATTTTATTCTTTTATTTTCTGAAATGACGCAAAAAATGTTTTATAATTGAGTATAATAAGGGTATTCCATCAATGGAGTAACGGTAAATGACTATACACTTAGTGAATGAATTTTATAATTTGTCTATTAACACGTTAATGGTTGCCTACAGAAAGCGTATAAGATTCCTTTATGAAAATATACGTCAACGAATATTTCTTTTGAGAAATAGTTTCTTAGACCGATTTCTCATGAATGTATGAGATATACAATGTGATTTATATTGATAATCAGTTTTTTATTAATTATCTTCAATATTATTCTATTTTATCAAATAATTGTTTTCACATTCATTTTACAATCATAGCATTAAAACAAGACTTATAATTTCATTTTATAAAAAAAAGATGTGCTCAAATATATGTAATGTTTAGTATTAATAAATAAATATATTTTGTGGGAAGGAACGTTATACAGAAATATTACTTTATCAACTACATTGAATTACCATGAAAGGGCCAGTGCGTACTTGAATGATATAAATCTGTCGTTTGATACCGAGGCTAATTTTCAATTACTTGTGATATTATCTGTTTACTTATAATATCGGAAAGAAAAATAAATCCTCTTCTCAGCCAACTTTCCTAAATATTTTGTAATTTTTGTTAATAAATTATTTAATTTTGCAATCTATAGTGTACATTTGTATAATAAATTATTTGTAACATAAACTATAATTTGTGTCCATACATATTGAGAAGTAATCGTCATTTCTTGTAGTTTTCTTAATTTTACCAACTCCTCCCACCCATTTTTACTTGGGTTCTTACGCAGCTAGGATTTTTCTGCGAGAGAGGCGGACATATGTGAAATAATCTTTACAAAAGATTTTTTAATTTATATGGATATATTTTGCACCAATATTTGATTGATGGAATTTGCAAATAAGAGGTGATTTAATACGCAAAATAAGTGAAAAAAAAACGAACTAAAAGATGTTTTAGGTCCAGAACCTTTTATTTGTACTATCAGTGTAAATAAGTAAATCAGATATAAAATCAACTTTAACTTGGTAAATTTAACCACAATAATAAATTTATATTTTGTTAAGAAGTGAAGACAAGATGAGGAAGATAGGAGTTGATCCCTAATCTCCGGACACCTTAGTTATGGCTACTTCCTTGCTATGGGTGTTCCATGGAAAAATGTCGGCCCTCTCCGAAGAGGAAAAGCTCTTCTTCAAAGCTTAGATCGATAGCCCAGGAACATCAACGAACTTTCCGCGACTCGCGCTTTCTGAGAAAAGGGGAAGAAAGGGAATCGTAAGTCGAGTTGGAAAGCGGGAGGTGATGAGAAAAGGAGATAGGCGTCTATGAGGACACCTAGGAAGAACTTTTGATGGGCGTGCTCACGCTTGGTTTAGTCTCTTGCCTTCCTCGTTTCCTCTCGCGGGATTGTGAACGAAGATAAAAGGAGAAGTTATCAAACTTGTTAGACGACTCGTAGAGTGAAAGTGTATGTGTATGTGTTGCAATAATTTAAGGGAGAATTGCCGTTTGTTCATCTTAAAGAAAAAAAATCATTATTTTCTTTTGCAATTATTTAATTAATTGTGTCCTCCATTTGTTATTTTATAATAATCGTTATTATTAAAATGAATGAATTTTCTTCAAAGCTAAAGGTTTAAAGTACGTATTTGGAGACGGTACATTGTATATGGTACATTAGTATTGTCCTTCACTAGCAGAGCTGCTGATACAGAATACATAAATACTCATCCTTATCTGTATTAAATGATGAGGACAGGTCATGCCTGTTAGAAAGGTACTAAACTATGAAAATATGTGTTCAAAATGTGAGTATATGGCATGAAATACATTTTAGAATATGAAAACAAAGTTTGATTCATGGCAACAATCATCCTTATTCGAATACAGTGCTATTATAAGTAACAAACGAACATTTTATTTCATAGAATGTATGACTATGAAGGATTTTTTTAAGTCTCCGTATTAATCCAGAAAAATTAATGAAACAGTAAACTTCGATTAATGGGGGTATATGAAAAAATGTAAAGTATTGGTTTTGCAATGTTTAGTCAAATACTACAGAAATATTTTTGGTAAGATTTATTTTTTACTCTATGTGGTTATACGTTGTTTCTAATTGCTTTTATTTGAAAACTAATTATATATTAAAACACTCTTGTGTTAAAATTTATCTTATATTTCGGCAGATTATAAGGACGTCAAAATTGGTAGCACAATGGAAAAAGTGGATTTATATGACTTCTTTTACTTTAGTCTCTTTTTAGAATACTGTGTTTGTAGTACATTGGGAAACCTTTTTGTAGGAACAATAAAGTAGAAGAAGGGAAACATATTCATTTCGAATAATACTCCCATCTCGAGAACAAGAGCACTCTACCGTAATTTTTTTACGATAGTAAATCTTCTCTATGGAACATTTATCTCGACAACTCCTTGTGACCCGTCCATTGTTCCTCTCCTCAAGCGATCCACCCTAAATCTGTCTGTCCACTGGCCACTCGTCGCGTCATCGTTGGGCGTCTCCTGTTCTCGATCCCCTCTGGTCTAAGCGTTCTTCCATTTCTTCCGGCGCGTCCGCAAACTTCTCTTTTCCTCTTCATCGCGTCATGTCTCCATTGCGCCGCGAGCAGCTCAACACCGACGTCACTTCTATCACGGGCTGAATCTTCGTTTCTTCATTTTGCAGTTATCGCTTTATCTCCTTCCACTCTCACCGTGTGATACCAAAAATTACCATGTCACTAAGTTTGACGCTTGCAAAGATATTTTTTGGGTGGGGTGGGGGGTGGGGATGGGGTATTCATGGGTCCTGATTTTTCAATGTATTTGTTATTTATATTTTTAGTTTGATCAGTTATTAATTTTATGTTGTTAACTATTTTAAAAATATTAAATAATACTTAAAACATACTTTTTACAAATAGTTAATCATAGACACAAACGTGCACCAAGTGATTCACTCAATTCCAACAATTTCACAGTCATCAAAATCCAGATATTTCCTCCCTCCTGATAAAATTAGCCATCAAACAACTAATACCTTTTACACGGAAAACCCGTGACGTCAATGAAAATTCCTGAAACTCCCCTATATAATCCGACCCTTCGTGAGACAACGATGCTTTCAGCCACCGCGTCGCAAGGATTCACGAGACTCCAGGTCGAAGATACTCACCGATAGATTAATGAATTTTTCTTCCTATTAATGAGTTCTATCATCCCTCCAATTATTAGAATAGTCTGTATCATAGACTCGCTTTCACCATCTTTAACATCCCCTCCATCATTCCTAAAGAGCTTCCATAGCTTCAATATAGCTTTCCCTCGACGCAGAAGTATCTGACATCACAACCACAATCTTCCCCTTCAGCACTATCTTCACTCCTCCCCGTCCCCTTAGAACCACCCCTTCTGAATAAACACGGGGGACAGGAGACAAAGCATCTTCGCTCCAACGGACTTGCGGCATCCATCAAAAGCAACGCAAACTTTTTAACGAGAGTTCCGTTATAGTAACCCCAGTAGTCTTCGAGTCATCTATATCCCTTATCAACGGATTATACAAACTCGAGGGCGACGATCGAATATCGAGACCGCACAATAGGAGAAGAATGATCGTCAACTATTGTGAAACTCGGGATTCGCAGAGAGGTTAGGAGTGGGATGTGGAGGGGATTCCGTAGATACGTCACATCGTTCGTTTGGAACCGTAACCTCTTTACATATCAATGAGGATGACGTGAAGGTGAAGAGATGGAAGCAAATCTGGTGGAAAGTGTGTGGGAAGGGGAGGAAAAAGAATGTTGATCTTAGGCTTCCCATACCTATACGGTGACAGGCAGTCTTTTTTCGAGATCGGCGAGGGAGAGGCAGATATTTTAAGAAGACCTGGCTGACTTTTGGACGTACACGTTACCTGGGTGGCTCAAGAGCTCTCCAATCTCGGCTGGGAGAGAGAGAGAGGAAGAGATAATACAGAACGAGGACTGCGATGCAGCCACTGGGTATATCGGCATTTGCGGATTCTATATTTCCTCTATTGTGATGCGGTTGACGGTAGACCTGTGAGCGGATCATGGCAGAAATGGATCGACCAAATGGTCATTAAAACGTGGAAATAGCGACCCATTGTTTAGAATGTTGTAGGAATGAAAGAAATATTTTATTTTACACATAAATTATTTTCCATGTCTCGATATCCTTTCGCCAGATGTTGAAAAGAGTATATTCTCGGGAAAGTTTGTGTTTTAGATCAAAAGTGAACGGAGTTATGAATAAAACAAAACATTTATTAGAGTATTCATTAATTTATTTGATGATATGTTTAATAAATTAATTAATGTATTGTTTTAGAAAAACGAAATTGTATTGGATAAATTCTCATGTCTAGTTACACTGTATCATTTGCACTGAGAAAGAGATATGATTTGTGTGGAAAAATAATGCTTCAATATCCTCATAAAAAACTAGTATGAACTATTTTTCATATTTTAGTATTAAATCGATAAAAATTAGTAACATGCATACTTTAAACTTGCTTGAGTGATTTTAGTTAATTTCTTATGAGATATTATCAATTTTTATTAAGAGATAAAGTATGGAATAGAAATACTGATTTTATTAATGTTTTCAACGTTGAGGTCTCTGATGTTTATTGCTTAATCCAATTTGGAGGAAAATAATCTAAATCATGACGTTAATTTTTGGTTCTATAAAATAATTGAACCTACCCTCTTTATTACTCACCTATGAACAATGCAAGTATATGTTATTCAATTAGTCTTTATAAACGATTCTATAAATATTTTGAAAAGTATGCTGTGAATTATGAATGAAATTGCTCCGTGACCGTGAAGCTAAGAAAACGGGATGAGTTCATCTCGTACATTTTACAAAATGAATCTCCTTAGCGTCTTGTCGATGCATCAGTCATCATTTTATATATTATCATGCGTAATAACATCACGCGTATTTAAATGAACATCGTGCCTCTTTATCACATACTCTTAATTAAATGTTAACAACCAAGAAAGTAGACCATCAAAATATAAATTAAAACCTTATACAGCGGTATTTCGTGTATGGTGTGTTTTAGGATCGTTAAGTATATTATTTATTTTAAACGTGTAAACTTAATGAGTGCGATATTTGAAACGATAGTAAGTAATCTATGGTTGAGTCGAGAGTAAATCATTTGTCAAGCACATTAGCATTCCCTGACCAAACTTTAAAAGTGGGTGTTCTCACACTCGCGTTCTCCCTCAGAAACTCAGCCTTTTGTCTTATCAGACAGACACAGCACACGTGGCGACGGCTCCTCGACACACGTGCGTTCTGTCACACCCCCTTTCCCCCCTTACAAACCCTCTTCCATCCCCGCATCTTGCGAAACCCTTTTGCCTTACCCGCCATGTGTCACAGGCTCTCTCCGTTTCCAGAAAGTTCCGGCGACCGCAGCGCAGCCACCGGCGAGTGCCTGCAACTCAAACTTGACATCTCGTGCTTCCACTGCGTGTTCTCCCCTGTGCCACCACAAACCGTCTCCCTTTCTGGCCGTACCCATCATCAATTCGCTATATCCCGGTTTCTAATCTTTCCCCTGTCGTAATCGTGGTTTCTGACTTCGCCTCATCACATCTACAGTTTCATTCGTAACTTTTCCCCGTCCTTCTTTTCTTGAACTTCGTTATTTGCTATTAATTCCGTTCCATTTACTCTACTTTCTCTGCCCCATACCCAGAGATACTCAACCCTCCGTTCCCTTCCTTTGCAGGACCTTCCAGGAGTCGTCAGCTTGCCAGACTGTATTAAATGGAACATTCATTATCACTTGGCTCTTTTAACCACACCGTGCAAATTATTCTCGGATTTAATTATTCGATGTTCATCCAAGTGGAGTCAGAATTCTGAGTTGGGAATTGTCGTAGTTTCCAGCGCTGGTAGCAGTGTTTTACAAAGACTCTGTCGGAAATCGTAAGGACGAGGGATAAGGCAATGAAAGCGGTTGCAACGTTAGCAAGACTGTGAAAGCGCTTATGTGTGGGTAAAGGGCAGATCATGGCGATGAGGATGAGGGATCGAAGGAGTGTTGGTTGGCTCTGCTGGTGGTCCTCAGAGGTTCCCAGAAGGCTCGTTCGACGATTAATCCGACGCTAATGGCTCTGGCGTAAGTGGTAGTGTCTAATGATGTGACTCCATACAGAAATGTGGATAGGGGGTTCTGGCGCTTTGCCGTCTCGGGAGACACTCCAAGACGCTGTAGGAACTCCCTTGATTGGCGCAGAGACGGTGTCAGATTCGTGTAGGAAGGGTGCGTCGTGATGGGGTGGCAGATGTGTGGGGCTGGGAATGGATGTCGTAGTGTAGGAGGTACGTTGACGAATGAATAGCACCTTGGAGGAGTGAGAGCTGCATGTTTGAATGAGCGAATGATGTAAAACATTTCAAATTTACACGACAGAAATGTATAAATAAATCATAATTTCTTTCATACGTACATTTAGATTTAGCTGAACACAAAACTAGAACTTCCAACGTACTACACCGCACGCTCCACTTATTGAAAATAAAATAGGTAATTATTTTCTATCTTTTCCCTTGCTAAATACTATGAAATTAAAATGCGATAACTTTCTAGAACGAAAAATAGTGTCATCCAAAAACGTAGAAACGAAGCAATATTTTTTAAAAATCACATTTTTAACATTAAAAAATACAGGATATTATTTAACTTTCTATTTTCTGGTTTATGGTCTATTCAAAATTTACGATATATTACTGTGGTAATAACATAATTGTCATTTATTTCAAATATATTAGTTCAAAATTTATAGGCATTTATTGATTCATATTTTGTCTTTTTAATATAATTTGAAATCTATTATTTTGAAAGATAATAAGGAACTCTTTCTGATTAAATCATATTTCTGGATTGAATACGTGTATATTCTATGTAAAATTAATGTATGCAGAGAAGAAGATTGAGAAATAGCATGTATTTTTACCTGGTATGCAAAACCATTTCATATACTATCTCATCTAAATTTATTTTATTGAAGAAGTGAAGATCCTGCGTATTTAAAAAGGTACAAATCATTAAATGTCGTAAACCATGAAATGTTATTGCATTACAGTTCTCCAGTCTGTTTACCCGTTCTTATGTTCGGGTTTTGAATACAGTGTTTAGTACCTTTACATTGGCAAATCGGTTACTGAACATTTGAGGCAATAAACTACCAGAGTACACCAGCAGAGAATAATAATTTTATTATGTCTGTTTCAAAATTGGACGGCAATAATCCATTATACAGATATATCATTATGATAATTACACTGGCACACAAAAAGAAAAAAATAGTCGGAACCCAGAAGGTAGACACTACTACCTCTACATATTTTGGGGAGCTGAAACCGATTATGACAATAAAAAAATTTAATTATCCAATTTTCCATTAGCCAATGTAATGGTTGAGATTTCGTTTTTCATGAAAATTTAAAATATATGTGTATTCTCAGGTATTTTGGCGCACTGAGACCGAATATAATATCGAAAATTATTTCAACTACCCAACCATCCCCCAGCACTCCCTTACTGATTATTTTGAAAACTGATTTCATAATATGCATATAATCTCAATTTTCATAACGAGTTCAATTCTCATCATCTGCGGATCGTAAGGGGTGCCAGCGGGTAATTGAAATCATTTCTAACGTCATATTCAGCTTCAGCGCAACAAAATATACGAAAATATACACACATTTTAAATTTTCAGAAGAAACTAAATTTCAACCCCTAATAGGTTTTGCAAAGGAGTGGTTGGCTAGTTCAAATGTTTTTATCGTTGTATTCTGTTTCAGTTCACGAAAATACCTGAGAATATACATTTAAATTTTTATGAAAACGAAATCTCAACCCCTATCGGGGCTGTAGAGGGGTGCTAAGGAAAAATTGGATATATTTTTTTCATTATCATAATCGGTTTCAGCGCTCCAAAATACATCGGGGAAGAAGGGTCTACGTTCTGGGTTTCGAATTGTCTCTTTTTGTGTACCTGTGTTACTCTTTACATACCCAAAATATAAAGAAAAACTAATCCACGACCGTTTTTTGACAATACTAATTTCTAAAACATACTTTGATGTTCATATTGTCACAAGGCGACATGGCGCTTCCCTCTCAGAACCCTTCGCCTGAAGCCGCGGGGGGTCCCCCGGGATGTCTCGACCTTCTCCATGACGTTCCTCCCTCCTTCTTTCTAAATGCATCTAAACTCACGGACAACGCCCTACCCTTCCCACTGGTCCTTCGACGGGCCGTGTGCAACTTTTCCATCTCTACGGAAAATCCCCTCCATCTCCACACGATACTGTATTCTTGCGAATACACCCTGCCACCACCCCAGCAGGGTGTTGTCCAGAGGGCTCATCATCCCCCGCTCTCCCCCCCACCGCAAGCTTACTTAAGACGAGGGCCGCACCTCAATCGTGCTACTCTACTACTCGACTACTACGACTACCGTTGCTGCTTCGTCTTCGCCTGCTTCTTCTCGCCCTCGAGAGATCTCGAGGCCCGAGCATTACTGACGGACGAACCCGCCGCTGTGGCCACTACGGTGAAGGTCAACTTCGGGCCGGATGAACTCTCCGATGGTATGAACTTGGAACATTGTCGGATCTCGACACGAGCAGCCCTTACGGCAAGCTATGTTAAAACGTTGTAATCATGCTGTGTTTTAATACAGCGATGCAATTGATTGTTTTCATGCCCACTTAGGGCTCTATTATTCAGTAAATTCCATTAATATTTGTGCATGAGTTATTATTTCAACCTCTCACCAAGACCTATGACAGAGCAACGCCAAGCGAGTTACTTTAAATCTAAGTCTGAGTTATCCTTCCCATCAACAGGGACGAAAACCGCCTCAATATTCTAATAGAGACGGACGCCGTTGAGGTATGAGTGCCCCTACAACCCCGACCATCGGGGGCCGTGCGAAGCCGCGCTGCAGCACCTCACGGGGTGCCCGGATCAGTCGGGCGTACCTCGCCGCGTCACATATCACGCGGCGTGGCCGCCAGGCTTGGAGATAAGCCTCGCGGACGCCCAGCCCACCGCGCGCCTTGCAGCGGTCCTGCCCCCCGACAGGGAGTGCTGGGACGATGACGACGCGGCTCCGTACGACCCCACAGCAGCGGTCGTGGGCCGCCCCGTCCTCCGGCCGCCACCCAGCGCGCCACGAGCCACGCGCCGCCGCTTCCGCCAGAACGAGCGTCAGCGCTTCGCGGCTCATCCCAGCTCCGCGCCCCCTCCCAACAGAGACGGCATCTACCGTCCCTACCTTGGCCCCGGTCAGGTGCTTCCTGACCTCCTTCAGGATCTCCCGTGATTCCTTCACCCCCCAACCCCGTTAATCTAGCCACCGTCCTTCCTTCCTTTCTTTTACCCGCCGCCGCCGCTAGCCGCCGCGGCCCTTACGCTCCCTCCGCCCTACGTGGCTGAGCTTTTCCCTCTACCCTCATGGTTCTGTTTATATTATTTCTGCTCTAATGTCCCCTTTTTTGTTTTGTTAAGCACTAACATCATGCCCATGTCATGTAATGCGTGCCAGAACGAGCTCGCGGAATTCCCTAGGATCGGGGAACTCCATGGTTACTGCGTGTTCGACGCCAGCTGCCGCCTAGCGAAGCGGTTGGTGTGCATCAAACAGGGACCGTGGCTGACTTACCTGGTTCCCTATGGATTACTCCACGAATCATACTTCTGCAAAAACTGTGGGGATTTTAGTTACATCTCCCGCCGCGACACTACAGAGTGCTCCGCGATCTTTTAATATTCCGATGTATGTATTTCGCTTTCACTATGAGTGTTTCTATATTACACATATTTTATGAGTGTTTCTATATTACACATATTTTACACATTATGTATCCATTTGCTTATATACATGTAACATTCATGTCTTTTGAAGACACCTGACCTCCTGTCAGTGTCATATTATGCTTTGTATTATCACATTATAGTTGTATTGTTATATTCCACTTGTATTTCAATTATTTGTCAATATTATGTTTGTATTATGTTTAAGTGACTGACTCCGATCTCTGGTTTTGCTGGTATGGTATATTCTCTAACGGTTGATGACACGTACGATATATTCAGTACTGTCAATTTTTATTATCCTCAATTTTAATTATTAGTTATTGCTATGTAACAAGTTTTTGCTATTTTAATTCGTCTACTGACGATGCTATGAAGTGAGGTGTTATTTGGATGAACATTTTCATATTGAACATTTTAGTGGTCATTTCGACGATCCCTCACTGCTCAGTGTAGAATTCGCTACTTGTTCTCCGTTCACTGAATGTTTAACGCATCAAGAACCTATTATATGAACTTTTTATGTTATCTGCAGATTTTTATGTATTCAAGAAATATGTAAAACCATTTAAATTAAAGTGTTAATAACTCAAGAGTATATACATCGTCAAGAAGCGAATGTTATTGCGTATTTTTTTGTAAAATAATTAAAGTAAAAAGTAGTGCATTTTTAGTAAAACTACTTATACTAGACTATAATTGCAATATTTTTAGAGAATAAATAATTTCATATTTTATTTATGATATTTCAAATATACAGTAAGGAAATATTTGCATATAACGCTGGTTGTCGCGAAATTATTTTTAAATAGAGCTTGCGGTGAATTAATTAGAGTTTTACATCACATTTGAAATGCCGTGTTGTCAGGGTGTTTTTTAGAAAGCTTCTTAAACAATCCATTACCGGAGAAAACGTACAGCAGATCTCAGCGACATCACATGACAAAAAAGTTAATTAAAAGCACGAGGAAAGAAGACGACTTACATTATTACACGGGTGTAGCAGCTGCAGTCTTGTCGAGCTAGGCACAACACAGAACAAATTCCTCTGCTTAAAAATTAAAACGCAGTCTTCTTGTACTCACTTTTGTCAACGCAGGCTGTTGGACAGAAAGCGAGAGTCAACACGTTCAAAAAAAGTTAGGGGTAAAAGAGAACTATATACCAGAGCACCTTACAATTTTAACCACTAGTAAATTTTTGTTTTCGTTTGTGAGACTCGTCGCTGTTTATTGTTTCGAGTCATGGCAGAGTAAAATAGGTATGTAAATTATGTCATAAAATTTGTTGACAAACAATGTTAGGAAAGTTTTGATGTGAATCTGTTTCGAATTTTGCACAAACCTATGGTGTGAACATAGTGGGAATGATGACTAGGAAGTGTGGGAATTTTAAATATTAGATAATTTTTTCATAGACTATAGTCAGGAGATCGAAAAAAAATGCTGTTCTGAACTTTTATGAAAGAATTTCTCATTTGGAGACACCTTGCAGATATTTTTATAATACGCTGTCATAAAATGATTACACCTAAATTACGGAATTCCTGAAGAAGGCAGTTCTGTGTAATTTGATTCTGAAAATAAGAAACTCCTGGGAAATGATGTTACGATGATTTTGAAATAATTTTGCTTCACAGAACTCGACTTAAATTAATTATCTTCGTAAGTTTCAGTTCAATTTTTTAATGAAAGTAAAATTCTGTAAGTCACATGTTGACTAAAAGGGTATTGAGAGATGAAGCATGTAAAATTAAAAATGAAGGGCATACGTTAAGAAAGAAAATGATAGGTGTCTCATATGACACGACATGGCGTTTCAGTGTTAATTATTTTTCTGATACAGTCAACTTTGTACTTCCGACTTTTAAAATTTAATTAGCTCGTACACTGAAATATATACTTTTATGTATTTTTTGAAGTATTCAAATATTTTATTTATTGTATGAAATATCAAGCAAAACTTCACATACTTCATTCACATACTTATCTTATCTGAATACATACCGTAGAATAAATTCTAACATGATTTAAATACTTGGCAACAGAATAGTCGTTAAGTACTCTGCACGAACTTTGAGAAGGCACATCACGCCTAGCGCCGAGGAGACGTGATGGAGGGCGTCGTTCAAATTAACTCATTCAGACCCGTTTCACGTTTGGAACCGGTTCCACGTTTCCGCGGTTCGTCTTCGGAAACAGCGGCGGCGTAAATTCGGGTTTCAGTGCATCGGTCTCTTCATATACGTGAAACTACAATATCGCGTACGTGTAATCTCTATGAAATTGAAATCTCGTACTTACTGTAATGCAATTGACTTCTGCTGACTTGCGAAGGTGGATCTTGGGTTCTGAGTAGATTTGATCATTATTGATTTAACAGTAGTTAAAGATCTCTAATAGTAAATAGCATGACAAGAATAATTTATTTTGTAAATTAATATGCTAAAACTTGTAATTGGAGAAAATACTTTGTTTAGTAAAAGAATTAAACAGTATGCAAATAATTCGTAATTTGAAGATAAAACTACAAAAACATCATGGAAACTTAGAAAATTTCTGCGCTAATTTGTTTTTCCTGACTGCTATTGAAAAAAAATTACATTCTCTGACAAATATGTAAGTAAATTTCTGTAAAAATTGCTATTATACTTTCCAGAATATTTTTCGTTTAATTTGTAATACTGTATTTTTTTATGTTTATAACTTCTTACAATTTTACACATAGTTAATAAATAATCGTTTAATTATTTATGATGGCTTTTACAATATTCATTTATTTTTCAATTATTCCACGATCAAAGAGATTGGTGAAATATTATATTATTCAGTCTTTAAAATATATTTTGATCATACACCACTGATAAAGGAATCAAGGAATTTCTTTTTTTTTAACCATTGCCCAGGGGGAATTATTAAATATTCATAAATACAGTGATAATGTATCGTGCCCAAAATAAAATAATAATATTCTCAGAAGTTTAATGTGTCTTTTTAATATCAACTCTTTTCTCATAAACTTTTTTTCGAATTTGATAGTAATGTTTCACTGTAGATATGTCGTAGCTCAATGATAGATTAGTTGAGTGGTTTATCGATATTTGATTGACTGGGAAACTTTCATCGATGAGATAGATAGATTGATGGCACTACTGCTTAATTAATGGAGAAACAACACATTAGACATACCAAACGAAAGCAAAACTGCCTTCAGAGAGACATAAACTGTATCTAAAATATTGAAAAATCACACTCCTTTTCGTGTCAATTATTAATATTCTCAGTTAATAAAATCTCGAGGATAATTGCATGAATCTTAATTTAGTTGTTCGTTTCGTCCATTAGAGACAAAACATTATTGAACATCTATTTCCCTTAGGTTACAAATGAAGAAGAGTTGTTATCGACTTACATTCAATAACAGCAATGCCTAATTTAAAACGCATAAAATATAGTTAACATATTTGTGTGATTAAAAAAATACTATTTCCTGAGTTATTTTATAGAAGTAAAATACGAACATGAAATTATTGAGGTGCGGAACGTAAATGAAACTCTGATTCTCTATTCGGTGTAAGAAGAAGTCGTTCTGAGATGTAACTAATTCAGAGATGTAACTATGGTCAGGATTCGTTTTATCTGCATATTTTACGGTAGATCGGAGTTTTCAATAGTTGGTTACTAGTGGGGTACTATTGCGTTATATAAGTGTGCACACAGAGACGTAAATTGTCAATAAATGTTATTATTGGAAACTGGTTTTACGGATCTAAAATCATTGCTAATGATCATTACATTACGTTCCTTATTTGGCGGCCGATCCATGTAGAATTGGTCGTGATGTGATTCTCTCAGAGCACTCATTCACATTCTCATTTCTAAGTCTCCCATGAATTTCCATTAACTCTCTTTGGTAATTCTTCTTCATCGCATCACATCGCACTCACTTCGGTTTCTGAAAACTTAAGACATTATTGTGAGATAGAGTTTCACTTATAAATAATTTAATTAATAATTTGTAAATGCTAGTCGTATTTTATATGCAAGTCATAGTTTTCTTTAAATGACCATTGGATCATTTCAATAGATGTCATCTGTCCTCAGTTTGACAATCTTTTGAGGAAAAATAAAATAAATAGTGTTTATAGTGCGAATAGAGTTTCCTATTGTCTCCATGATTAGCGACGACAGAGACTATGAGCCAGTCTGGGACAAACTGAGGATTTCTCGTGAACAGAAAAAATGTGAAACTTTAAAGCCATTTTACGAGGAAGTAGAAAAAAGAGACTCTAATTATTTTTTGGATTCAGAGAATGTTTTATTCAAAGTTCATGTTTCACCTCCAGATCCAGTTTACACCATGTGCGCGCCTCAGTTCATGCGCAGTTATATTCTCAAACGCTGTCTTGAATACCCACTCGCCGGACATTCAGGGATCACGAAGACAATTGATGTTACTCGTAGATATTTTAATTGGCCGGAACTTTATAAGGATACTCGGAATTTTATAAATAATTGTCTTCAATGTAAAAAGAGGAAATAATTTTTAAAAAAGAGTCCCTTTGCAAAATGTTGAAGAACCAACTTCTCCCTTTGAGGAGATAGCAATTGATATAATAGGTTCACTGCACCACACCACTCGGGGAAATAAGTATATATTATCAGCGCAGTGTCAATATTCCAGGTTTCCCGAAGTAGTACCATGCTAATACCAGGGATTAGAGTGCGTGAATTGTGGCATAAGCATTAGTTGAAAACATTATTTGTCGCCATGGGGTTCCAAATGTCTCACTTTCAGATAGAGGTACTAATTTTACGTCATTATTGATGAAAGAGCTGTGTGCTCTACTAAATATTAATCACATACAAACAACAGCTTACTGTCCTCAGAGTAACGGGCGTCTAGCGCCTAGAAAATATGTTAACTATATTTTATGCGTTTTAAATTAGGCATTGCTGTTATTGAATGTAAGTCGATAACAACTCTTCTTCATTTTTAACCTAAGGGAAATAGATGTTCAATAATGTTTTGTCTCTAATGGACGAAACGAACAACTAAATTAAGATTCATGCAATTATCCTCGAGATTTTATTAACTGAGAATATTAATAATTGACACGAAAAGGAGTGTGATTTTTCAACATTTTAGATACAGTTTATGTCTCTCTGAAGGCAGTTTTGCTTTCGTTTGGTATGTCTAATGTGTTGTTTCTCCATTAATTAAGCAGTAGTGCCATCAATCTATCTATCTCATCGATGAAAATTTCCCAGTCAATCAAATATCGATAAACCACTCAACTAATCTATCATTGAGCTACGACATATCTACAGTGAAACATTACTATCAAATTCGAAAAAAAGTTTATGAGAAAAGAGTTGATATTAAAAAGACACATTAAACTTCTGAGAATATTATTATTTTATTTTGCGCATCAAACGATTTCGTCGATAATTTCGTATTATTTAGAACAAGAAGTGCGAGAATGGGATGAGCTACTTCCCTTCGCTTTATTCGTATTCGAAATACAAAACACCATCGGTCCCTTCGACTGGTCAATCAAAAAAATTGGCATCGCGCTATGTATAGTAACGAGAATTCGTACTCCAGTAACCTTCGAAATAGAAAATATTAATGTTGGAAAAAAAGTAGTTGCTCATCGGAATTTAATCCCCCTCCCACGTGATATAGAATCACAGTCACCGAACGTGCTTACAGTGTTTACTGAACCCATCTCAGCTGATTGTACTGCAACAGCTTGGAGCGCGTTCCGAGTTGCAGTCGGACGCAAGTGCACAGGCAAAGCACTAATTCGGTGTTGGTCGTGCGTCGATAATATAACTTTAGAAAATTATCAGACAGACGAGTCAAAGAGACAGATCATAATAGTTTGTCAGAAAGGTTGTCACCGTGCAGTCTACCGCAATTGTAATTCAGTATGTATGTACACAGTACAGCAACACCAGTACAGTGGGCTGTGGACAAATCCGGGTCACCACCTCCAAAGGAAATTGAATAGTTGAAAATACTGTCTAATGGCCGATGGGGCGGCGCAGATTCAACAAGAGCTTTCGACTGCCAACGTACTCCAGGAGAGGGCTTATCTTGGCCAGTGACGTCACCAGCCGTCGAGTACGCGATGGCCGCCCCACCAGCTGTCAAAGGTCAAGGTAATGATGCGTGGACACGCTCAGCTGATAACAACTCAGTCGCCAATTCGCCTCACTCGCAAGCTAGTGACGTCTAAATAGCACGTCCAGTGACTCCCGGGAAAGAAATGCGGACTCCTTCAAAAGCCAGCGTAGATTCTTGTAAATGTTGCTTGTCGACCGACGAAAAGATGTCTGCTCCTGGCGTTGCCTCTTCCAAGAGCATACTTAACAAGAAACGTCGGTTGGCGTATAAGTGACTTAAAGCAACACAGAAACAATGCGCGACAAATAAGTGAAAGTTATGATAATTAGGCGTACTATCTTCGATAATTAGTGTAGTATGCCCAGGGAAATAAAAGAAAAATAGCAAAAGAAATGAAATAAAGAATTATACTATTGGGGTATATAAAATTACTAATTTAAGGAAAATATATATTTTTTCGTGTATGGCGTATGATGTGAATTGGAACAATAATTATCAACAATTAGTGACTACTAGTAATAAAACATTTTTAAATAAATCAGAAAAATAATAACATTCATATTATAATTTATAGGTCCAGCTATAATCCAAGAAGATACATTTGGATAATTATGCTAAAATATACAACTTAGAAATGAATCAGAAGAACTACTGTTCATTCCGCGAAATTAAATTAAATTTGTAGTGTCTCAATGGTTGGTATATACATATTGATCTGCATATTCCGGGATTAAAAGACGCAGTGATTCAAGTAGAAGAACAATATGTTATTTTCAAAAACCTCACAGAACATTTAAATAATAAAGTCATTATGTCAAGTGATTTCTTTAATATTACTGTGGATTACTATAAACAAATTTCAAATGGTATTATGTATTTAGAAAACTCATTGTTTAAGTTAGATTCTAATATTAAGATTCGAAATAAGAGAGACTTGATCGATGGAGTAGGCGAAGGATTACATTTTTTATTCGGTTCGGCTACTGATATGCAAGTTAAGTCTTTTGAGAACGAAATTAATAGACTACGAGAAGAGACAGAAAAATCAATTAATGCTCACTATTCCTTTTTGTCAAATGTTTCGGGTACTTTTAAAGGACATGATGATATGTTATCAAATACATTAAAAGCAATCAACGCCCTAATCGTAAATGTAGTAGAAGATCACAATTTGATAAAACATCTCACTGATATATAGTGAATTGGGTTTAGTTCTCGATAATTATCAAACATATTTTTGTGGCATTAATGAGACATATCGATGTCCCGAGTAAAATTATTGAAGAAACAGCAGTAAAAATAGGTTTTGCGGCAACCAGAAAACTAACGCCTGCCATCCTTCCTCTAAATATTCTATCCCAAATATTAAGAAACGCGTCCAAAAATCTGCACAATGAAACGACTTTTGTTTCAAAATACCCATCTGAGGTATGGTTATTCGAGCGTAACGCTCGCCAAGTTAAATGACGGCGCAGCTCTAGTTTGCGTCCTGTCAATCGTTTCCACGGAAATGTTTCCTCTCTATGACGCCGTAAAACTACCTATGACACTACCGCAGAAAAATGGACTACGTAGCGATCCACTTATACTTGAAGCATCGTTTCTGGCTGCAAACACCCAAGCTACCTAATTTATCCTACTCCCAGATCCAAATACTGTTGGTTTATTAATGATTATCCTTGCCCACAAAATTTCCCAATCCTGAGGCAAGGTGTTTCTACTTGCAGTACTGCTGCGTTTCTCAATAATTGGGTCGCTAAACTCATGGTTATAGTACCAAAAATTTACCAAGTTTTTATCAAAGGAAATACAATCGGTACTAGATATTAGTCAGTAAGCGAGCACACAAAAACTAACATAATATGTAACATAAATTCAAGTAAATTGAATATTTATCACATAACCTCACATTTATCAATTAACCTTACATCCAAGTTGCTCTGCTGGCACAAATATGTTCCTTCTGCCATCCTTTACTGATAAAATGGATTCGAACATTCGAAGTTTGGTGTGGCAATTACACATGTTGAACCTCTAGTAAAAAAACCCAATGTGATGCAAATAAAAATAAATTCTCTACCTTCATCTTCCTTTAATATCAGTAAATTGTTAGAAGCATTAAAAGGGATAGATACGCATGTTTCAGCAACCTTGAAAGTTTCCGAAATTGAGAGTATGTTCCATTTCTTGTCTCCGCTCAAAGACAATATTGATAATTGGCACATTGCAGGAATTAGTGTGGTAACAATTCTACTAACAAAATGTACTATTATAATTATTATAAAATGTTGTAAAAAGTGTAAAAAGCAAGTAAGGAAGGTTCAGATCAAAGAGTCAGAGGATAAAAATGTAATCAATATCACTAACCAGGTTCTGGACATACGAAAGAGCCCTCTCTTCCCTCCTCTGTAAAAAGCTCTTATTTTTATTACTTCTGTATAATGTTGTATTTTGTAATGATATACTGTTGTAATTTAATGTTGTAATGATATTACTGTGTATGGCAGTTGGGAAAAATAAAACAAAGCAAACAAAAAAAACAGTAAAATAGCTAAATAAATTCCCAGTCATAAAATAAATGTTTTCCTTGTTTTTTTTGTTATGATTAGTGCTTAAGACTTGAACTGTGTAAAACGTTCATATAGGGATAAGATATAACATGTTTTTTTTATCTAATATGCCCAAATAAATAAATAGCGACGGCAACATGCGCGGTACATTGGCCACGCTCACGACATGAAGTAAAACAGTTTTCCTCTGGAGGACAGGGTGATGTGAGGCGGGCTCAAATGACCCGCGCATCAGAAGCGCTTGCATAAACGGTACAGAACTACTGACTGAGCGCGGACCACAATATAAATACACTAGACATTGGTGCTCGCGATGGAGAGAGGAGTAGAGGGACTATAGGAGAAAAAGATATGTGACTCCACTCCATCTTGTCGGTTAGAATTCACTTGAACGGTCTCTATCGAATTTCTTAGTACACTCCTTCTCGGTCAGAATTGACTCCACGGTCTCTTACCGAACTTCCTACAGCACTCCTCGGTCAGAATAGACTTTTACGGTCTCTGCCGAAATAGACTTTTACGGTTCTACCTCACTTCCTTTCGGCCTGAATTGACGTCTTAGTCGAACCTACTTTCTGACATTATCTTCACCTAAGTCACAACTTCACAACATTGCACAAGCCTCGCCATGCGCTCCGTCAGTATTGCTGTCTCGTCGCCGGACGCTCACCGCCGTCGCTCGCTGCACTCTGGGAGAGTTGGGTAATAAAAGCTATGCTTGTCAACGCTGTAACAACAGCCTCATTCTGCTCATTTTCTCCTGTCGCTAGTTCTATAAGATTAGGGCTTCTCCCTCCTCCTTTCTAGCCAGCTCCTATTTAAGTCAGACGACACAGGTTCTCCCCCTCTAACGGGGGAAATCGCCGTCGCCCCGACATTATGTTTCTGCGTTTGATAATTATAATATATTATTTTTCTATTGTTTATTTTTCAGTTTTCTTGTATTTGTATTCAAATATAGGAATA
>NNCF01126148.1:1739268-1782007 GCA_002313205.1 Laupala kohalensis | reverse complement strand
ATATATCATAGAGAATATAATTTAGAAGTTGACTCATTTATTTATACCGTATGATTCATTTTTGAGAATAAAATCTAAAACTGTTCATTGCATTTATGTGATGTCATGGTGAAGTTTTATAAACCAATTGTTGCTTAGCTTTGCTTCTTTTGTGTCAGAATGATCACATTTTAGTTTTAAAATTTATATTTGATATATTTAAACATTACATATCATCTCCAAGACACAGAAACTGAATTCCATTTTTACTGTACAGACATTATTTTATTCCTGTTCTTATCTTAAGAATATTGTCTTTTAATTCTTGAAATTATTTTATTGGTTATTTACTTATACGGTTTATCCATTAAAAGTAGTTCATTTTTTAACAAAACTTTTCAACAACGTACTTTGGATGTCTGGATTCTATTTTTTGCAAAATGATTTATTGGAGAATTCTAACACGAAATCTTTTGCAAAGGCGACTGTGTCACAAAAAATGGAAGAAATGTGATATCGTGCCTACAAAATAAGGTCAGGTTTTTAAAAAAAGCCGAACGCTTCGAGAAACTTAATGGTGCTGAAACGAATGAAAGAAGACAGGGGAAGAAAGTGGACGTGAATAATGTCAGAAATACTAAACATTCTCCCGCTTTGGGGAACGTTAAATCGTATATAATGATGTAAATCTGACATGCACAGGGGGAAGAAGAATATAACAGCAAATCGACTGAATAGGCATATTATGTGAGGAGAAGTAACAACATTCCATGTTGTATTGGAGATGTTTCCCATTTGGAATTGTGCCATTCTTACTTAATGACAGCACATCATTTTGTATTACAAGAGGCGAATCTTATTGATCCAATATTATATTGATTTTCAATTCTAATTTGAATAATGTGAATGACTATTAATTTGACGGATATAGTATTTATTGAATGTGAATAGATTTTGCTCTATCTATTTCAGGATATTTTGTCAATAATTTGGTACAGGAGTGTTCTTTTTTTAAAATACTTTAAAAAGTGAGCAAAATGAATACTATTTATATAATTTAAATCCCTTTTCTGAATGTTTGTTATTTGCAGTGTCCAAATGAGTTTGTATTTGTTCAGTATTTCGCTACTTACCATAAATTATGATGCCTTGAAATGAAATGAAATATAATAATACCCACAACAAATGAATATGCACAAAATTATGTTTTCGTAAGTTCCTTATTCATTTGATACAGTTTCAAAAGTATTTGATGTGGAACAACGCTTAAACATTGTCTTATTATAAAGAAAAACGTTCATTATTTTTATTTCACAGCAAAACATTGGATCATTTTTAAACGTGTCCATAAATTTGACGGACGAGCTGAATTGATTTTTTTATATTTTTCTGAAAATATTTATTGTTTCGTATTCCACATGTCGAGCTTTCATATAAGAAAAAGCAATTGTTAACAAAAGCTCACTAGTTGTTAAGTACACAATCTTTCCTAGATATTACATATTGCATTTCTTAATTTATTATGATGTCTGATATATGTGCATCTCCATATATAAATCTAACGCTAAGGCACATTCTATCTAAATTAGTTGTGTACCATAGAACGAAGATGCAAACACCATAACTGACTTCGTTTTTTGCAGAAGGCAGGATTTCGTTTTCCACCTCCATGGTCTAATAAAAAATACAATAATGACATTTTGAATGAAATATATTTCTTATTCAATTCTTTGACAAAATGAAAAATTATTGCTACCCCAATCGATTGCTCAAACCGCAAGACCCTTCAATATAACTTTGTTCTCTGTGTTCGAAACTGGCCCTTAGCGTAGATTTTGCTTTCTCTATATTGTTTCAATAAATGATTTAAGGGTTTGTTCTTGAAATATTATTTTTAAATCGTTTAAGAAGTTAATATAATATTTATATTCAAATGTGATATTTATATTCATATATGATTTCCGTGTTAAACGTTAAAAAAGTGAACGAAATCAATTTCCAATTCCTATTTACACTAGAACAAGAGAGCGTTTCATTTCAAAATGTCCCATATGAGCAATAACTTACTAATATTGTAATTTCATTATTTCAGTGTTTGCCACGAATTGTTTTTGCACAAAATTGCAATTCCACACAGTCATCCAATGAAGGGAGACGTTATCAGGATTACAATATGCAAACAATTTCTTTGCGTTACTTACAAGAGAAGGGAGTTTGAGTCACGTTTAACAATGCGGACAATATATCCATGAAGTGGTCATTCAAAAATTTACATTCTAAAGTTGTTCAACCTTTTATTTCTTTCATTCCAATCTTAAAAAAATCAGAATCCTCAGAAATTATGCAAAAAGCAGCTTTCCTTTCTTAAGGAAATTAATTATTATATAGTTTAATCCTTGGTTTGAAAAATATGAGCGAATTGCTAACTCATGTTGTGGATTCTTTTCTTTATACTCATGGTGTTAAACATTGTAGCATTATATGTACGCCATTGGGTGAAAGGGTGATACAACATTACTATATCTTAGTATGCAAGCTCAAACAAAAAGTATAATTCGATATACCAGAGAATCGCTTTAGAATTATTGAGAGGCTTAGGAATGGCATCACTTCCCATTTTAGATTTTTTGCTGATTTGTTTAGATTCAAACAGCAAAATTCGGAACTAACATTGTCATAAATAATTAACCAATAATTTAATTAGGATGGAATGGTGTTCATTAGAATTAACATTTTGACAAATGTTCTGGGAGAAAAGTGTGCCCTGCGCATTTTGTGCAAACAATCAATTTGTCGACTCTACTTCCGTAAATGTAAATAAATTGAAAATCATACAGGAAAAAAAGGTTTTTGTATCATCTTATACATACGTTATGGTTCTTGTCGATACTTCCCCTCCACCTTAAGCATTTGTAATTTTTGAAATCCCCTCATAGTTTCTTGGTTACCGCTGCTAAGATTAATATCCTGGTATCATTCCAGTTGTCTCTTCATTCGCTTTAGAGATGGCAGAACTGATGAGGTAATTATCACTTTTAGAATTATGTAAAATGAGAGGGTATGTAGAGAGCTCCATAGAAGTGATTACAGCATAAAATGGAAATGGGATAATCATGCAAAATGGATAAGTTGATGGACCATTAATACTTCATAAAATCTACATCTACTCGAGCACCAGAACGAGAGAGGTAGATGCTGAATTACACTTTAAAAGTATGATTGTTACTATGTGATCATAAAAAATAAGACAAGTTAATGTACGGTAAAATATTGATTGTACAGGAATAAATAATTTTTCTGAGATACGTATATGATATAAATAATGTTCCATGTTATTTTAGTTGTATTTTTTCCAGATCATATTTTTGTCCACAGAGCTGATGTCGTGATATCAGCGATGGTATAACATTAGTCTGAGGTTTTCCTATGTTCATCGTGGTTCATGGTTCTGCGGTTTGCTATTGTATAACAATTACAAGTCTTCGCAATTTTTCTACTATCTACAATCATATAATTACCATCATTAGAATATTTCAAAGATGAAATATCTTTTAATTCGTCATATTACACCAAGACATAACTTGATCAGTTTGAATAGAATGAACAGATGGTGTGAATGGAAAGAAAATATAAACTATACCCGAACACTTTTTACTTTGAACTCATTATTTTTATTTCGTGAAAGAAATATATTTAACCGAGAACAAATCAAGATGAATTCAGAAGTACAAGTGATACTCTTTGTTTTGCATAAAAAACTTCACATTGGAAGGGAAGTGAGAATAAGATTTCAGATACATTAATGAAATTTCCATGTTTTGTCATGGTAACCAATTTATGTATTTCAAAACATATTTTCGACGGCATAGCCGTCATCATCAGTGAATATGAAGATCGGAATTTTCTGGCAGGAAAATACCACGGCAAAAAAAACGTAAATTATTTACCATGGCAAATCATGGAAATTTCGTTAATGTTTTTTCAATGGTAATTTACAAATGATAACAACTCACCTCCTTCAAAAGACTTCAGATATAACTCTACAAGTTGCATTGTTAAATTTTATATACATAACACCTTTTTACAGTGTAATAAATAAACAATGTTATATCGCTGAAAACAATTTTCAGAAACATACGATTGATATAAACTTGTTATAATCGTAACTCTAAATATTTTTCAAATGTTGTATTCTTTACTAGATACTGCGTTTCTTTTAAACACCTCACGTTACAAAGATTAATCAACATTGAAGTGTGTATTTTAGTCAGAAATGTTTTCGGACATTGTATATTAAAGAAAATAAGTTGGGAACTGTGCAATTACTTGTTAACTGAAATACAAACGAGAAGAAAATGAAGTGTGTAATAATTTATAATTTAGAGAAATAATCGCAACATGAACTACAAATTTGAGCGATGCATAAAACTAAAGAAAACATAAATTAATCTCGTATATTTTATTATTAGTTCATTAAAAGTGTTAAATGTGTAGAATAAATCGTGACTTAACTGGTTATTCTTCCACATTGAGAGTGGTACGGACTTAACGTTGCGACAGGGATTTGACTGATCCAGCGTTTGCTAAAGTCGATTATGCAAACTAAATCTATCACACAATTCATCAGAGCAACAACAGTCAACGATATTAATACTATGACATCATCCACTTTGGATCTGTTTCCACCAATGTGCTATTGAGATTACCTTTCATCATCTGGTGTTTATGATTGTAGTAGTGATTTGATTCTTGTTTACCAATCGATGCTTGGGGATCGTAGTTTCAGAGGCCAATGGTTCAATTTAGTAACTGGAACTATGTATCTCCAGTTCGCCATATGCAATGTGAGTGCTCGAAATAAATTTGGTATTCTAATGAAACATTATCGAAACAAAAAGAAAAAATACACCATGCTCCACTAATGTAATTTTGAAACATTAATCTTGTATGAAAATTACTACGGTTTGAATGTGAAATTTTACAAGAAATATATCCATGAAATCATTTATGAAATATATCCATATGGACATTTCTATGACAATAATTTATTTTTTAGAAAAAATGGTACCTTAATGGTAATTTTAAAATCTCATTTTTTTATGTTAACTCTTGTTTAAATCTTCTTTTATCGATAGTTCACTTTCTTCTGTACAATTATAATAAGAAATATATATTAAAGGGAATTTTGTGTATCAGAAACAAAGAGAGAGTTTTTAATTCTTTACGTCATTTTTTTTGTCAACTGTACGTGTGACAAAAAGTCATATTGAAGTAACACAATATATTACACGCATTTGAAATATCGTGCATTTATTTTTACCACCTTCGTTTCGTATCCTATTTTCAAATTGTTCTCCAAACTGTATGCGTACTTACCAAAATATAAATGATTTATGAACTAGCAAAATACAGTTTTCAAATATTTTTTTTAAGTGTATCATATTTTATTAAAAATATATTGAGCGAAAATATTGTTAATTTTCATGTGTAGTATGCATTTCTTACTGATGTATCGTAATAATTTCTCGTACTGGTGTGTCATCGTATTATAATACGAAGTGCATCATTGTGATTGTTTTCAAGTTCATGAGATCTAAAACTTTGACTTATCTACTCCTACTTCAATTTTCACAATTTGTTCTACTCGGATGTGCAAACATTTTCACTGCCTTTGTAGCTGCGGAAGGATGTGTCACCATCTGCACAGGCGAACTCTGAGCGACAAAACAGTGAACTATGAGCACTACTCTGGGGCGAGGGTGACAGAGTAGACAAGGAGAGAGCAGGGACAGACGCCGTAATTAGAAGCCATTGTGTCTGCAACGGCAGCGCCCAACGCTCCGGGACCTTCGGGGACACTGCCCCCTCCCCCTAACCCTCTCCCTCTACCAGGCGGGTCACGATGTAGGCCGCCCTCTTGAGACGAAAGCAAGGGTAGGGAATAACGGAAGAGATGCAGATGAAGAGTAAAATACTTTTAAGGCTGTGTGCTGACTTCACTACTCTCACTTGGAGTCTTCAGTTAAATGTCCTTGATGAAGAAGGAGTCTTAGGTATTTAATCTCTATACAAGTGTTAATTCTGTATTCCTATGAATCTTGATCATCTTCATAAACATTAATACGCAAATGTCCCACAAAATTTGGGTTCCCTATCTGCGTAACTGGACGCAGCAAATCACTTTAATCAAGTATCGTACTTTACATCATTTAAATATGTCTTGTCAATTTCCCGTTGGTTCATCTCCATCTTTTCCTTTCCGAGATAACAGCATTTAAAAATTACACAAAGAAAGAAGCTTCTTGACTTATTTATGATCTTACTTGAATACTTGAGCCCAGACAAAGGAGAGCTCTGTCTCCTCTGACCATGCTGGTAATCTGTGGCCGTGTCTTCGAGTCGAACAGTAGATGGGGGAAGTAGTATTTGCCACGTTCTTCAGGTAAATTAAAGGAATTTTGCTAATTAAAAGATAACGTTTATACAAATTATTAGCTACACTCAATTTTTAGTTGCATCCAATTTTCCTAAATCATCATGCAAATTGTTAGGAACATTCAATTTTCCTAAAATTATTATCTACATTAGAGATGGTATTATTTTTGATTAGTTTACAGAAGTAGTATATTGAATGGTATCACAAAAGAACTCCTACGCGAACTGTTTATTTCTCATCAACACAGTTTTCAACATCATTCCCTTCGTATAGCGCAGCATCATTGAATGATGACAATGTCGTGAAAATATGTTTATTAAAAAGATTTTATTTCATCCAGAGTATGACTACGTGTTCTTTTTAAACAAAAATTACGTAATCACTGTATGTTTCGACTACTTTGCCCGCAATCGAAGCTCGGTAATCTCTTGATATCAATGTCACTGTCATTAACTTGATCACTGCCATTCTCTTTAAGTCTCAGCAGTGCAGATTGTTGAAGAAAGCTCATGTGGGTAATGTAATTACGCAAAAAATGAAGGTCAGATGTACTAAATCCGAAACCCTTCTGTCGAATAGAATGTAGGATAATTCCGGATTCCATGAAACATATGTGACGCCGCAAATTATCAGAGGAGTATCAGGGATTTTATAAGGAGAATAATGGTTACTTAAATCCTGAAACAATTAATGGATGAACGGATAAAGATACACATCGTATATACGCTTCAATCCAGTATGAATTGCATTAGTTAATGAATGAAGTAAATTTATTTTGAATTAGACTTCTGAAAACAAATTTTTCTCCAACGTCATAAATATAATTTCTCTAAATAGAGGTCAAAGTTCCAATTTTTCATGCAGATCAAAATTTCTAAAAGACTGATACCCATTACGTAGTATTATCGGAACAATTCATTTCGTGACTCAATTAGAGACACTTTTTAATAAAGTCTCTAGCCCTAATAAAATATTTTCAAGAGAAAATATCTAAATGCTCATCTTTTTATGTGTAATTCCAAGTAAGCATGGCCGCGAAGGTTGTTATTTTAATGATGATAGAAGTCACAGAATATCTGAGTATGCAGGAGACATACCATCAGGAGCAACATTTCTCTCAACGATGGACATTGAGTTCCTAAGGAGGCTGGATTGTCATGCAGATCCTGACGATGGCAGCGTCTGTGCTTCACCAGACTAGGAGTCATCGTCTCCAGTGATGATAATGACAGTTTGCGCGGGTGGCGCTCCTGGGGACTACCGCAGTCGCTGCTTCGACGTTAAATTTGTTTAATTATGTAAATTGTTCGTCGCCGAGGGTGGCTACTCTATCCACCCTCGATGTGACCCGTTACGGGAGAAGATGTAAAGCTTCGGGAGACGGAGCTGGAGGGAAGGGAGAAGTTGGTGGTGGGTTTGGGGTGAAAGGGAACGATGCAGTGAGAAACGAAATTGGAATGTTAAAGATAAATTTTTGAGAACGAGAAACTTTCTCGAGGCCTCGCAGATAAAATAACCAAAATTTGGTTTAAATGTTTTACTGACGCAGAAAGTGATTTCATACTACAATAAGATGGTTCGTAATGTTAAAAAGTTTTTTCTCTGTATTATCCACCAATACTATATATAATGAACTGAACCTAAATTTTTACCCTTTTATTATATATCCAATAATTAAGGATGCATTGGTTAACTTCTGTTATATCAATGAATTCACTAAGCTATGATTGTTATCTTTTGTAAAATTTAAATATAATTTTATTATCGAAACACACACACATAAAACAATATCTGTATATCTTACTAATGTTCTCGATTTCATTCGGTTATGTGACAATGCAAAGAGATTGCTCGTTAATAACTATGTAAACAAATATGTTATTTGTATACCGAAAATATAATTATGTGTAATCGTTAATGTTGATGCAACAACTATGAAACGCTCACATTTACAAAATTCGTATTTTTCACTTATGGTACTGTAAAAGCATACGATTTCCTTGAAAATCTTTTTACTTTCAGATCAGAACTGTTTAAGTTAATAATATGTCTCTCTTCTGGGCAATGACACAATTAACATGTACGCGAGATCATTGTTTTAGATACATATGAAGCAACAGTAATACAAAACGTTGTCGCCAGAATAGAGGGCATCCGATTTCAACCTTTCATTACATGTTATCCTGAAGTTTGCTCTTTTATAAATAAATATGAGTCTTTTATATGGTATTCTACTAATCTTATAGTTATAGAAATCTCTTAGATTGCGGTGAACCTCACCGCTAGGTAACAGATTAAACATGTTACGTCGAATGAAAATGGAAGACGAGACCGGGGATCGAACCCGGGACCCTGAGCTTTGCGCGCTCATGCGCCTACCGACTGCGCCATCCCGCTCGCTACCCGTGCCCGTCTACCATTCTCATTCAACTTGTGAAACCCAAAGACCTCTGAGGTGGCCTCGTAGAGGTTAAACTCCTCATCTGAGGCGACTCCCTTAGGAAGTACTTTATTTGGGTAGTATTTTCCATTTAGCGAGCGGGATGGCGCAGTCGGTAGGCGCATGAGCGCGCAAAGCTCAAGGTCCCGGGATGTGAGATTTTATGTAAGATGTGAGATTTTAGTGTGATGATGACTTCGCCTACACAATGTGGAAGATATTTTGGGGTCGCACAAGAAATTTACATACAGGTATGGGAAAACTTACGATTATATTTCTTTTCATATTGTCTTTAGTTGCTTCGACGAACTGTTGTGTGAAAAATAACCTCTGCTCCGTGTACAACAATAGTGTGGTTCAGAGAAACGGTAAATTTTGAAATCTGTGTCGGTATTTAGGCACCGAGTAACATATAGAAACAGACTCAAGCTATCTTGCCACTTAGTTATCATGCCTCGCCACACATTTGTACATAAATAATATTTGTAAATAAAGCGCCCTATTGAAATAGTTGAAAAAAAAGTAGTTATCATAGATACGTGAGTGGTGCGAAACGCGCATTTGTCATCAAAGGTTTTTACGAAAACAATGACAGTGTGGAAGCTGCATGTAGAGATTTTCATTTTCAATTTAATGTAAGATGCCGCATTCGTGTTCCATCAGCACATAAAATTAATGTATGGGTACGTAATTTGGAAGAAACTGGTTCTGTAATGAAAAAGAAACATCCTGGCAGTGTGCGAAGAGTCCGTACACCAGGCAATATCGAAACTGCTCGGGCTGGTGTCATAAGAAGCCCACATCGTTCAATTATTGTCTTTACAGTTACATAGATCAAGTGTTGGTTCAGGACTTGCATTGCCATTCATTTAAGATGCAGATCGTCATGACTGAAACTCAAAGATCACCTAATGTGACGACAATCCTGTGAACGAATGCTTCGAAAGATAAACGAAAACAATGAGTTTGTTAACAACCTGTGGATGTTGGACGAATCCCATTTCCACCTTTGTGAATATGTAAATGAAAATATTGTGTAATTATAAATGATTATATTGAATAATGTAACAATTTTCATTATTTGGGCACAAGAAAATCCTAGTCCACCACACCAGCGTTCATTGCACAGCAACAATTTTTACCGTGTGGTGTGCTCTGTCATCATATGGCGTAATAGGCCCTTAATTTTTTGAGGACGAGAATGGCCTTGCGATAAGTCACATCGGATCGGTACGTCGCAATGTTGGAAATCTTTGTTGCACAAAAACAACACATATTTCCTCAGATAATAGACAACGCCTGGTTTCAACAAGACGGATCACACAGCACGAATATCTATTACTGCTGTACGCCAATTATTTGGTGAACATGTAATTCCAGAAATGGTGACATTCCATGTCTTCCCTGATCTGTTATCGTGTGATTCCTTCTTGTGGGTCCACCTAAGAAGCATAATACATCTTAGTCGACCTGCTACTACGGAAGAATTGGAAGGAAATATCCAGGAAGCAGTTGTCGAAATTCCTGTTGAAATGTTCCTTCGAACCTTGCTCTGTGTAACTAAGAGACTGCAAGAATGTATCCACGATTATGGAGCTCACTTACAAGATGTCATCTTTAAGAATTGTACTTATTCTTATCGCATGTTTTTCTAAATTTTACTGAATGTTTTCTTAAATTGTATGTACTTTAGTAAATAACATAAATAAATTTACTAAAAAACAATTTTTTTCATACCAATATTTCGCTTTGTAAATTTCTCGTTTCTCTGAATCATCCTTTACTATCCTTCTTTTATGTTGTGCTGTCTCCTCCCCACGTCATTTTGTGTCCTTTGAAACCATGGGTGATATGGATGGGGTGAATTTATGCACACTGACGGGCTCTTTCTCCTGGATCAATTTAGTGGGTGATTGAGGACCACCATAAGAACTTGAGACCTGAAACGCTTGAGGGACAGCTGGGCGGATAAAAAAATCTCTTTTGACGCTTCGAGGTATATTCTGAGAATATCGAGTCCAAAAATATAAAACGACGAATTCTTCAGCCGTCAGTTTATTGATTCTCATATTCTAAAAAGTAATTCATCACTTTTTAATCGAATTAGTTGTACGCATTGATTTTACATGTATACATTGTGATATGGCATTTCGTATATATTCTGTATTTATTGCAGAAGTAAGTTTAATGTAACCTACCATCCTCATCGTGGCGGTTGTGTTTTGTTGATAATTGAAATATTATGGAAATTGTTAATTGAAGTATAATTTATTGAATTTTTATCTTTGAAAATTAAGTATATTACAAGTGGATAAAAACTATAAATATACTATATTTTGTCACGTTGGGTCGCAAGATATATTTTTCAATTATAAGATTTTAGGAAATATTCAAGTTGCTGGAAAATGGTAAAAAATAATTTTAAATATTTTAAATAAATTGTTATAATACTATAAACAATAATTTGCATTGTAGTTTATTATATTGTAGATTATTTTGTGTACGTAATCCTTGCATGCAAATATGTAAACTGATCTAAAACATCGAATTTTTTAAATTAAAATTTAATTTAATTATTAGTTTACATTTTAANTAAATTGTTTAATTATCAGAATATACGTTGGTCATTCACATCTGAAGTCCGAACTTTATTATTTAATTATAATTATCTTAACTTGTACCCAATAATTAATTTATTACTTACTTGTATATTTATTTTTTCCCACTATATTTGGGTACGTTAGAATATATATATATTCATAGAGTATTTTAGATGTTAACGTATACATGAAGCACTTAGTATTCTTAATGTGGTTATGTTCGTATTTACATTTCTCGTACTTTTCACTGACGTGTCTACCACAAAGTCGTGCACATGCCAGTGCAGACTTGGAAAGAAAGTTATTCAAAATGTTCCAGCGAAGCCCAAAAATTCAGTCAAAAACAGTCCTACTTCAACACTGTAAAAACCCAGCAGTGTTAAAGTAATTCCAGCAAGTATTACCAACAGACGACGAAAAAGGAGAGTTCCCCTTAACTTTGCCGACGTTTTGAAACCAGCAACAACACAGTCCTACAAGTCACTGTCATTTCTTCCTCCGAGTAGGATAGTACATTATCCGACAATGACACCGAAATGCATAGTCAGGAGCCCGACTCAGGAGGTTCCAAACCGTAATGGTTTCCATACTTATGTGGAACCTTAATGGCTATAGAACACAACGTGAAGAGTTACAGCTATTAGCGCATCGCAATCCAACCTGCATACATCATATACGACGACATCACGGGAGATCGAGCAAGAGGGGGAGTTGCCGTGTTTGTTAGAAACACTATCCTCTCCTCACTCATTCTTCGACAAACTCAAATAAAGGCTATAGCACACAAAATTCACAGCGCACCAGCTAAGACGGTGTGTTCAATATATCTTCCTCCGACACGAGACTTCTCGGAGATTTCTCTCAGGGATTTAATTCACTAACTCCCTCGACGATTCATATCCTAGGAGATTTCAACGCCAGCAGTGAATTGTGGAGTTCGTCGAGCAATTGCTCCAGAGGCAAAATGCTGAATTATCTCTTCGAGCATGAAGATTTATCTATAATGGAAACCCGGGAGATGACCAACTTTGCATTTTCCACGTGGTAATTGATAAAGATCTATCAATTGTTTCTCCTGATGTTGCTGATATCTTCCAATGGAAGGTAGAGGATGATCTGCATGGTAGTGACCATAACCCTATCTGGTTGTCCTTCCAGGAACGTGCGAGTGTTCCCGAATGCAAGCCTCCGAAATGGACTCTCGAAGANGAGACAGCTGAGTGTCTTCAGAGAAACGGAAAGTGTCCAAGAGTGGGTCGACCATCTGACCCAGGTGATTCATCACGCCGCTTAAGAATCCGTTCCGAAAACATATATGTTTCCGCGAAGACCTCATGTCTCCTAGTGGAACGACGCATGTCAGTTCGCCATTCGGGCGAGGCAAAAAGCATTGCGGAAACTTAAGGGTAGTCCTTCTCCGGAAAACCTCGCTGCATATCGGATTGCTAGAGCAAAAGCGCGTAGAACCATCAAAGAATCCAGATCCACCTCCTGGAAAGAGTTTCTCAATACCATTAAGAGAACAACATCGTCCACTAATGTATGGCAGTCAATCCGAAAATATATCTGGAAGGTATTCTCGAGTCCCAATTTCTTGACTTAATTATCAAAGTCAGATTCTCACCAAAAACAGAGAAATGGCAACAGTGATGGCTAAATACTTTGCTGATCCAACATCTACAGCAAACTGCGATCCTGATTTCGCGAGGAAAAAGAAGTAGCAGAGATCACATCCTTTGACTTCCGTTCCACAATCTGGGAACCATACAACTCTCCCTTTTCTATGTGGAAACTTGAGTCAGCTCCAGTGACAGCCCACGACACTGCTCCTGGACCTGATTCCATTCACTATGAAATGCTCAGACAAGTCGGTCTAGAATCGAAAAATACCTTCTAAATATCTTTAATCTTTCATCGTCCGAGGGAGTATTCCCTAATTCCTGGAAGGAAGCAACGCTTATCCCTCTACTAAAACCTGGAAAGGACAAAACGGCAATTAGTTGTTATCAAAGTATCGCCTTAACGAGTTGTGTTGGTAAAACTCTGGAGAGAATTATCAACCGACGTCTCGTCTGGTATCTTGAACGGCATGACTTGCTGAGTCGATCTCAGTGTGGTTTCAGGAAGTTCCATTCCACCCTGGACAACGTACTTCTCCTGGAATCAGCAATTCAAGATGCCTTCGTCCGAAGACAACATGTCGTCGGAATATTCTTTGATATCGAGAAGGCTTATGATGCTACTTGGCGTCATAGTATTTTAAAACAACTCTATGTCTGGGGTTTTAGAGGATATCTTCCTCTGATATCACAGTACTTTTTGAATAAGTGTTCCTTCCTATAAAGAATTGGGAGTGACACCTCGGATCTCCGTCTTCAAGAGAAAGGTGTTTTTCAGGGTTCAGTCCTGAGTGTGATCTTATTTGCAGTAGCCATTAACAGCGTAACATCCGCTGTAAATAATTCTGTCCCACACTGTCTTTTTTTGACGACATTGACATCTTTTGCTCATCGTAGTGTGTCACAGGTGCGGAGAGACATATCCAACTCGTCCTGAATAGATTGTATCACTGGTCAAAGATGACTGGTTTTCGTTTCTCTGCTGAAAAAAAGAACACGCTGTGTTCTTATCAGTAGGAGACCGAACCGTCTGCCAGTACCTCACCTCGCCTTGGGGAATAACGTTCTAAAACGCTTAGGTCTAATCTTTGATTTGAGACTTAATTGGACTGAAAATCTTACAGACCGAAGAGCGAGAACATTAAAGTCTCTGAATTTATTGAAGTTCCTGAGTAGCAGGGAGTAGGGCACTGACCACTCCTCCTTGCTCCAGTTTTATCGAACATTCCTAAGACCTCGTTTCGATTATGGCTGCGTTGCATATAGCTCTTCTCGCACAAGCTATTTAAAGAAGTTGGATAGTATCCATCATGCAGGAATCCGAGTAGTTACGGGAGCCTACCTTACTAGTCCCATTCCGAATCTGTATGACGAGAGTGGCGAACCATCTTTTTACCTCCGGCGGCAACTCCTCATGCTCCGACACTTATGCCACGTGCTTACTTTACCCGACAATCTGGTACACGATGCAGTGTTTTGTCGTTCTTCTTCCATTCGTCTCTACAACAACAGACTGAGAGCAACCAAACCGTTTGGATATCACCCCAAACAAATTGTGGAAACCTTGAATATATACTCACCTAATGTCATAAATCAAGGTTTCAGTAAGACTCCTCCTTGGACTTTGTTCAAGCCAAAGATTTATTTCGATCTTTTGCATCTAATCCTCGACAAACATTGGGTCTATATTTCTGTCTTTACGGGTCAAAGCAGGCTGATGGTGTCGGATGGTCTGTGGTCTAAGACCTGTGGCTACCGTCTTGGCGACTTCTGTAGCGTTTATACCACTGAGTGCTCCGCCATATTGAGAGCACTGCGATCAACAAAGTTCTACCGCGAATCAAATTTCCTGATTTGCTCTGATTCTCTAAGTGCCCTTCAAGCAATCCAGACTATGTATCTTGCTGATAAGCTGATCCAGAACATCCAGGATGTACTTTTCTCCCTCCAAAGTTCCGGAAAGAACATAATGTTTTGCTGGATTCCGCGACACGTGGGAATCAGAGGAAGTGAGGCAGCAGACGTTTCCGCGAAGGCGGCACGCGTCAAAAATCGCATGTATTTCTTCACTGTTGCAAAAAGGAATCTCCTACATTCCATCAAGACAAGGATTCTGAGTGAATGGAACAATGAGTGGTTGGCTGTTGTTGGGAATAAGCTCCGACTCATCAAATCCTCTGTTAAGTCATGGAGCAGTTCCTGTAGGTCAGCCAGACGCGAGGAGATCCTGCTGACCCGCCTGCGCATAGGACATTGTCCTCTCACTCATCGGTCACTCTCATATCTCTCTCTTTCTTGTTACTTGATGATGAACCCGTTTGTGAGGGGTGTAGTTCTTCTCTGACAGTACGTCATTTACTAACTGATTGCAGAAAATACTCCAGAATACGGGAACAAATTGGTCTGATTGCAGATTTATCTGCAATTCTCGTAAATGAAACGGATGATGTTAATAAACTATTGAATTTTATAAGTAGGTCGGGGCTCCTGCCACAATTTCTCGGGAAGGTTTCAATTTGGATTCTTCTTTGCTCTTCGCTTTTATTCTTCCTTTCCGTAGTTTGAAAATTATAACTTTTAGTATCTATTTTTAATTTTCGTTGTAATGTATTGGCATCTGTTTCCTTTTGTTTCCTCTCATCTTTGTGTTTAGATATTTGATAAATTCAAGGTTTTTTTATAGGGTATGGTCGAGATAATTGGCGTTGTCTCACACACGGGGAAGAGTTACTACGGCTCTTCCCTATAGTGCGAAACTGCACTTTTTCCCACCTGCAAGGGTTCTAATGACCTTGACGTTGACGAGTTTTAAAGCCGCAAGAAAAAATCAATTTTTTAAAATGAAATAAATGCTGTTATAGCGATTATTTTATGTAACAATCAGTAACTACACAAAAAGACCGAAGATTAACGAAAGACCTTTTTCCTTTTACCCTATTTATATCTAATTTTATACATATAAAACGTACAATATTTAAAAAATAGAGAAAGGAACACATGAAGCTACTCACGTATTGGACAAAACGTTTCGGCTGTCAGCATCGTCAGTCACTTCTCCCTTTGGATTACGTTGACCGACTGTGAGATGAATGGAGGGAGAAGAAAAGGGAAATTTGAAATTGAATTTTGAAGAATTTACAGTTGTCTATGTAAAGCAAGATGGGTAGAGGCTCCTAGGGACAAAACTAATTTATTTCTGAATATTATTTAGTAATTTTTGTCAGTATCAAATGAAATACTTTAACTTTTATTTTCACTTTGGTACATTTGGTTTAACAAAATTGTGACATTTTTTACAAGATGTATAAGTCGTACATGCACTCTGAAATGACATACTACTTGGAATAATATGAGACTGGTTCAGTTTTTAAGTGCTACTGTTTTTAAATACGAAAGAGGATATGTTGACATTTAGTCATATGTTTGGAATAACATCAAACTATACAGGACAGATAACAACTTTTAGAGAAGGAAACAACTTGTAATGTATCTTTGTCTAATTATTCTGAAAAATATATCTGATTTTAAAGCTTCTGCTTTTATTGAACTCAAAATTGAAATATACAAAACAAAGAAATAATTTTGTTGAGCGTTGATGAGTATACATCATCTCCTTGAAGAACGAGAAAGCAGAACTCGTTAATTCCTTTACTCTTTCTGTGATCAAACATCTCCGATTTAAATGTGCATGTCGTTTCATCGTTCTCCAAATCCGATTTACGCTGCAATTTGGAAGAAGGGGAAGTCACCAAAGTTGGCCACCGTGCTTGGAATTCCCCGTTCCTCTTCTCTACCTTTCTTTCCCTCCTCTCGCGCCTTTTCTCGAAACGGAAAATCTCCTCCCCATCCAGTGAGGAAGAGAGCATTAAATTTTCACGCAATCGTGAGCAAATTGTCGCAGTACAGAGGGGGAAGCGTGCGACCGGAATTCCATAGAGGGCGTCAACGACCGGGACACGAAGGGCAAGGAACACGGACCTTTCCAAGGGCCACTATGACAAAGAATACGCCTGCAAGAAGGTCCACTTTAATTCCCATTCGTCAAATTTACTTCACGTTTATTGTTTTTTAATTCAATAGAACGACTTACTAATGTCATTGTAATTACTCTGAATGGCATAATTTCCGCGACAAATTCTGGTGAAAGCATTATGTTGGGGGATATAAAAGAAATTTTTTGGTGCTTCATGTGCTTTAAACAAATTTATATAACTAGAAACAGTACAGTTCCAATTGATATGTCTAAGAATAATTCATATTGAAAATTATATGAATTGCATTTTGTATTTTTCTCCAATCTTATTCAGAAACGGTATGTTTGGATTTAAAACTCATACTTCTTAAACTATTACATTCCCATAAAAGAACTTAAATTTGTATAATTAAGTAAAATAATTTATATTTAAAATAATTGTTTCACTTTTTTTTGAAATTGGAATCTCAAAGCACCGATGTTTTAGGACGAAATTATTTTTTTGTAGTTCTGAATGAGTAATTTACAATTAAAACACATTTGTTATATTTCTTATATTAGAAAATTCCTTTCAAGTATATTTCGTAGTTTTTGAAAACTACAAGTTTTGTAGGTTTACTGGAGAATGTTTGTGAATAGTTTAGTTCTCAATGTACGTGGAATTATTTACTGAAGCTAGATCATACACTAACTTAAATTATATGTTTGCATATGTGTACGTCCGTATCATTATGTGGCATCATTATTCTCTCATTGTACATCCAATGTCAATCTGTCACGTTCACTACTGTAAGAAAACTCAAGCTAAGTTTTCCATTATTTTTCCTTTCATATTTGTTGAAAGAAGAAATAATCCCTCAATTTTTCTCCGGGAGAACTTCCTCGAAGAAGAGGTTTGCAGAACCTTTGGTGGAAAAGTATTCATCGTAGAAGCAGCATTTCCACTTAGTTGCATTAACGGGAATCGTTATTGATTCACTTTGTCCATCCCACGATCTCATTTTACTCAGCATCACTCGACATTTTTTGCAAAACCTCAATTTTGCCTTCCTGTTACAGAGATGAAAATAATATAAATATTGCTGCGTGGAAGGACGGTTCAAGTGGGAGTGCCGTTGAGACTCTGGATACGAAGGCAAAGTTTAGAAGCTGCTCGTTGCTTCACCCACTCTCCCCCTAAGACTTTTTTTCCTTTTACGTCAGCCTGACCTTATGGTACGGAAACTATTTATCACAAACATCGTTTGTGTCGGGTATAAGAAATGAGGATGTAATCATCTCATCTACGTTTTACTGAGAATTTTGTAATACATTTAAAGATAAATGTCATTAAGTATTTTGTACCACTTAAGATTATACTTCGGAGAGAAAAATAATAATACATTTTTTGTTTTAACATCACAAAGCAGAGATCAGTTCACATAACTTCACCAACAAGTTAATACATACCTTAGATACTGTATAAATACAATGAGCCACTTATGTGAAAAAATCTCAATCATATAGGAATATATTATGTGTAAAGGCACTGAGTAATTGTAAAACCTCTATTAGCATCGGAATGTATAAAATGGATAACATGGCGAAACGTTTCTAAAGTATCTCATTTTATCATCAGAACAATCCGCTATACACCATCAAACGCATTTATCAATATCGCAATATAAAATGACATTTTCAACAATTTAAATATAGAGATTTTTTAGTATATTAATTTTCATTGGGATTCTTCGATATACATCATTATTTTGTACAAGAATATCACTTGAAAGAACTATGAGAGTAGCGACGTAGGTATCATATATTTCTTTTTATTGCTCCCACTCTTATCGCTATTATAAAATTAAAAAAAGTATTTTTTGTAGGAATATTGTAGGATCTATAATCTCTCTCACTTATTAAAAAAAAACTTTATTTGATTTGGACTTGGTTCTTTAATTCTTTTCTCTTAGTATAGGGTTATTATTATAGTTCGAAAACTGAATGCAATTTGATATGATTTCACAAACAATATTCTGTTCTGATTATCATCAATTCTCTCACAGTAATCGCATTAATTATCATATTCTACTGTGAATAGCAGATTAAACTACTGGTGTTATTTTATTTGAAATTTTTTTCATTCAAAAACTCGATTAAATTGTCAATACTTTTAGTGGTTAAAACATTCTTTTACGTTTTGTCAGCGCTAAAGCTTAAATATAAATAGTTTTTGTTTCTCGCTAAAATATGTATGATGCAATTCTATTGCTTTTACGAAATTATTTAATGCGTTCACACAATGAATAACATTTCTAAAATCGTAAATACAACAATGGTAGTTAACATTTTAATATTATAGTGGATTTATTTCAACCAATACGTTTGTGATGAAATTTCAATACATTATTATTTTATACGGTCGTCTTCTCTTGAGAATTAAGAGGATTTTAGTTATTAAGGTTAATTATCCAAAACATTTTTTCGTTTTGGCGTGGTTAATGAAACAATATTTACCTCATGCGTCAACGTACATTTCTCCCGGTACATTATTTCAACTGTCAGAGTTACAACATTATCGTCAAAATTTTCCGTGGTCTTGCAAGTGCACGTAAAAATCATGAACTTGTTACAAGCCGAGAGAGGTCCAGATAAAGAAGTGAAGAGCAAAAACAAATAGGTTCTGCCAGCTGAACAAGCACCGGGCGGGCTCCGTGCTGTGAGTAAGCCGTTTGTACGAAGTGGCGACGTCATGTCTTTCTGCGGTAGCTCTTTCTCGGACTACGTGACGTTGTTGTCGCTGTTGGAGAGGACCCCACCGCCGACTGCACGAGAGATAAAGGAGAAGGATGCGTTGAGACGCAGCTGGAGATCTACTAGACACAGTTCAGTGGGAAATGGAGACGATAATGGGATACTTGATGGTGGGCATTGGGGTGAATAACTACCTCCCCAAAGATAGTTCTAGTTTGGGATTATCCAAATTATTAAGGGATAAATGTGCAGTGAAACCAATATACAGTCTACCGCCCATCGTAGTAATTTCTATACGTTAAATTGTCAGATATTACGAAATAATTATAGTAATATCGTAAAGAGTCGTTTTGTGTATGTTAACCGTTAGATACATTTTGCATATTAGATAGGTGTTAATTATATATTTTTAAATAAATATATTTATATATTTGAAAAATTTCTTTAAAAGTATCTCTTTTTTTTCAGTTGATTTTGAAATAATCTTTCTTATATTTCAATTATTCTCTTTTAGTTAAATGTGCAAAACATGATTACCTTGAAACCTACGTAATGATAAAATTCATTTCACTGACAAAATTGTGTCAGTGTTCAATTCTACGCGTGAGTCGTGATAGCAGCGAACGTCTGTCGCAGGTCAACCATTATAACATTAAATGGTTGTGGAAGTGGAAATAGAAGACATCTTGAGAATACATTTATACATCACAATATTTCTCGAAGATAACCGTAAACTGAACCATAAAAGTAAATCAATCGCTACGATAAGGACAAAGTATTTTAATTTTCGTTAGATGATATTACAATTCAATAAAATTAAGGTTCATTGACAAGAACACCGTTATACGAACTATCTGCTCTTTCTACTACAGTTAACGTCCATTATATATTCAAAATAAATAAATAAATAAATTCCGACTTACGACCTTATAATGTACAAATACTATATATTTTGTGATATTAAGAACCCTTCATGGATTGGGATAACACATTAATAATGCACAAAGAAGTTAATTATTACAAACGTAGCATATCAGAAATGATTACGACCTTATAATGTACAAATACTATATATTTTGTGATATTAAGAACCCTTCATGGATTGGGATAACACATTAATAATGCACAAAGAAGTTAATTATTACAAACGTAGCATATCAGAAATGAAATTAATAAGAAATACACACGGGAGTTTGATTGTACACAATGACAAAGAAAAACTCTCAGGTATATACAGTACAATATTATAACATGTTTTGTAGTTTCTGTTTTTGTTTTTTTTTGTCAACATATTTTGTGTTTATTTTTGCGTTTAATATCAACTTTGTGGACTTAATATTTAAAAAATATATAGTATTCGTCTGCATAAGGTCGCAAGTCTTTAATTAATTATTTATTTTAACTTCTCTTTGGTCTCTTCTTATACGTGCGGATAGTTTCGAGGCGCATGTGAGGTCGAGGACAGCCTAAGTAGCGACGTTCGTAGATTCCTCTGAGGAGGAGAGTTAGGGAGAAAGATGGTGGGGATAATGATTCTCACCCGCATTCCCTGAGCGCAGAGACGCTCGTGCGTAGCTCTCTCTCTCCTGCACACGCCACCACCCAGCCCTGAGTGACATTATTGCTATACGTTTCGAAGCTCAGGAAAAAGAGGGTTAAGTTGAATGAGAGATAAGGGGTATTTTGTATTTTATTTATTTATTAACATATTTTAGATTTGAACACATTCATTTGCATAACTTAATCGTATAATTCACCTTGCCTGCAACATAGTCATTGCGAGGGTACTGCGTCTTAATATCTTGGCGCCTTTTGCCTTCTTTTCTCTGGGGAACCATTGGAATAGGTGTCCCAGAGGTGCATCTACTATCATGTCATTTCGTCCTATATCCTCGCTCGTTGTCTCCCTTGTCTGTCTCATATTCGTAACTATCTAATTTTCTACGTATCTCAATGTGACATTCTCAATTATCTTTCGTATCTTTTTAATTCATCTCTATCATTCCTAATTTTCTTACATATTCTCTGAATTTTTAATATCTTTCACGTGTACGTAATAATTCTTATCTCTGATCTTCCAAATTCCAGCCTTGTTTAAAAACAATAGAGACTCTACCCTCTCTTTCCCATACTGCTCACAATTCCAAAATACATGATCTACCATTTCATCCTTCTTTCCACAAAAAAAAGAGATATTCTTCTTTTCTCCCAATGCGTTATAAATACGTTTCAAAATTGCTATATCCTGTTATGAACTCTATCACCTGAGGTCAAGCGGGAACCACTTTCTCGCTCTTTCCACAAAGTAGAATATATTCTTGTGTACATTTTTGAGTTCACCGTTCTTTGATTCTCTTATCCCATCGTACCTGTCATCCCTGGAGCAATTCTTTTACTAGTCTTTTACATTTTTCTTTGTCTGCTCCAGTTATTAGTTCTCCATTTATTTCTAGTATCTTTCTTTGTTTTATTCTTCCTCTGTATCGAAATTTTTGATGTATAGGTCAATGGGAATTACACCATGCACAATTTCCAAGACATCTGTGGAAATTGTCCCGTACCCAAATTTCGTAGTCACATCCTTTGTATTTGCCTTAAATTCCTTTCATATGTCTGTTTGATGACTATGTGATCCCATACACTGCAAACGTATACAAGTATAGCTTTCGCTAACCCTCAATACATTTTGACCACATCCTGGCTGTCTACATTGTACTTATTCAAACTAACTCGCAGCAATGAATTACAGATCTTTTTTTGCTTTTTCTGATACATACTCTATGTGTTTCACGTGCAATAGGTTCTCATTCACAATAAAGGTAACTGGTAATGGAGATATGAAGCAATTATATTAATGATGCGGACGAGTGTTATTAATTGAGTGATCAGTCATTACAATTTAACCATTTTACAAGCCACCGTAGGTTCTTCTCCGGGTAGTAGTGGGTTTTCCTTAGGTGGAAATGTCGTTAATACTTCTTTTTTTATTTATATAACTTTTACTACACATAATATATGACACAATTAATTTTGGAATAATGGATCGTTAACTGTACGAATTTATGAAATTTTGTTTAATAATATTAAATCCGCCACTGGGAATTGATGGGATGGTCCATTGCTAGTTTCTGAAAAATATCTTGTTTATTATCCACCATGCGGTCGTACGCAGTTTTCACCTGATATTTTGACCATAAAATTTGTTTATTTATGTCACAGGCGTTTCTCCTCTTGCTTTTTAGTCACTCCTGCGCTAAAACGGTTAGGGGGTTGCTGTTGTCGTGAAATATGTGAAGTCAAATTTCATTGATATTTGTTTTTATATTATTTCAATCCTCTGACGTTATCCAGGCCGATGGTAACAGCACACGTCTTCCTGTGTGAGGGGAGAGGTAGGACCGGAAACGTTTAAATATCTGAGGGATGTCGTAGTCTACGAATGCAAGGTCGTTCGTTGCTAGACTAGTAGTTTGTTAGTAAGTCAAGATATTCAGCTAGCAGAATGTGATATTATGCTGAAATATATGATCGTGGAATAATAATGTTTTCTTTTTAATCTGTTCAAACCAATTTCCACAATAAGCCATTCTCAGAAATTGAATTGTTTAAATTCCAAGGAAATAGATCTTTTTTAATTACAATATTTTGATACCAACCATCACTCACAGACAATATACTCTATTGTTTCCAACGCAAATAAGGTAGCACCAAATTTAACAAACGTTTCATTCACGATTCACCCTTCTTTTATCTGATTTACAAAGTAAAGAGTATTTTTTAACAAGAAACTAAATAATTGTTGGACATGATTGAAGAGTATTTTGACATTGTACAAGTACTACAATCAAATAAAGGGAAAAGTACAGATTTTAAAAAGTGGAGCTAACTCAATTTGAACTCATCATGGAAAAGTATGAAAATATTATTTTTAGCCATTATTATTGTTATTTATTTATTTATTTTGAAACAGAATATTTACATTTATAACATTATGTCTGAAAATAATTCACAGATTTTTTAATTGAAAACTTCACTCAGCTTGGACTTAATTCTGGTGAAAAATACAGTTATGGTATGAGTTATGAGTAAAAATTCTGCCGGGCGCTTGTATCCCATTCGTTATACACGCGAGGAAACTAGATATTTATATGCGAATCTACGAGAACGTTCAGAGATCCGATCATAGGCGAGACTAAATTTTCAAAGAGGAGAAATTTAATAAAGAGCGAACCACGAATATTGTATTATCAAAGCAATATCCGAAAACCTTAAAAGAGTAATGGACGTGATTTTCGTGCTAGGAAAAATAAACCTCACACAAAAAAATGAGATAGAAGTGAGGGATCCCTTGAAATTATTCGGATAGATATGACATGTGATGCAAATAACTGATAGAAAGCTAGATATACTCGTTCTTCGGTATTTGAAAATAACCTCCCTTTTGGATACCTTCTGAAAGAAGAACTGCAGGGGTGGTAGAGATTTGCGTTTCTTAAAAAATTAAAATAGATTAAATCAATTTCGATTAAATCGAGCATACCTACTGGTCAGTTGGTCAGGTCACAGCGAGGTTCAAGATAAAATGTATCCTACCTTTGAGACACCAAACTTGACTCTTAATTCCGGTTTTTAAGGAAAGGAAACACTAATTGAAGAAAACCCCAACCATAAAAATAAGATCCTAATTAGATTCTGGCCGTCTAAATTTCTAAAAAGACACATTTAAAACCCTCGGATTAAAAAAATACGTCAGAAGAAAATTAGAAGAAACCGCAATATTATAAGAGTACTGGAATAAATATGTTGGCAACTATCTCGTGAAACATGCGTGGAAGGTTCAGTCCTGCATATGTTATTGTCATGCAGATTGCAAGGACCTCTGAGAACTGACATATAAATGAACTGAAAATACGCATACTAAGTAGCAAACCACCCAAATGTTGTAGGAGAAATGAACTCTAGAAGAACAGCGTGGTTGATGGGATTGAAAAGATTGGTTAATTTGAGAAGCGGAAAAAAAGATGAATCAAATAAAACCTCTTAGCAGTAGAAGAACAAAGGAAGATGGGGCGAATACGTTTTGCAATATATGAAAGCAATCAAGTCAAGAAGAAGAGGAAGAATAAGAAGAATAAGAAGGAAATTAACAGAAGGTGGAGATAAGTGAAAAATGATACTGGAGCAGGAAAGGATTCTTTAGATTTGTAGATCCATACGGTTAAGAAGGACTTGACGGTGGAATGGCAAAGGATCAATGAAAATTATGGTGACATTGTGTAAAAACTATTTATAAGTACATACTTGTTTCCAAATATGTTTACCATGCTATGGACAAAAGTATATTTTTGATGGACACCCGTGAAAAAGTAACATAGAACGTCGAATAGTGAAGGCACGGTAAATAAGGTGGCAAACTATTGACAAGAATTCAAAGGGCAAACGAGTATATGCCATTGGATTGGATGTCTTGCAGTGAATGTATTTCTTGCAAAGCTGATAGAATATTCACTTAAAATCAAAATTGCTAATCAATCTGTTTTTTGTACACCGAAGGATGTTATAAATTTGAGGAACATCGCATACATGAAATATATTGTGATGTAAAAAATTCAAACTATATATATTTTCATTGTCATATGATTCATAATAGTTAATTAGAGTAATTATTAAATTTTGGTGTGTTGCAATAATAAGTCACTCTGAGATAGAATTTTTGAAACAGACTGTACACTTATAGTTTACATATAAACTACATAATTCCTTATGCCTAGTCACAGAAAAGTTTTTAAAATGAAGTTCTTACTTCATTGAGATACACATATTTTTTACACTTAAGTAGAAAGCGTGTTTTATGAATCATAAACATTTTCGGATAATACATTTCTGTTGAATTTATAGCCATGATACTTATGGATTTCAAGTTTTTTATCCTTTTATATTTTTGATTTGACGTGAATTTGGAATTGAATTGCGTCAAGAGAATAAGCCCTCGGACAATGTTGTGTCAAGTCACAAGTTCCGAGGTCTTAATCACGCTGTGAAATATTCTGTTCTCGCTCTGCAATATGATCCATTCGTTACGAAATTTAATCCGATGACCTCTCCTGTTTCACCATGATACTCTATTGGCCAAACCACAGGCGCGTACATGGCATGCCCGGCAGCTTATACGCACTACCTTTGATATGTGTGGTCTGTTTGATCAAATTTCTGTTTTGTTAATTAAAAAATATATTTACTTTGAATTCTTTGCATCTAACTTTGCAACATTTTAACTCCCAAAATACATCATATGCTGAAAATGTTTTTTCTTGAATTTTGATTTTTCATATATTTAATGCTAGATAAATACATTCCCTACTGATATCAAATTCAAAAATAACATCATTCTATGGGCATCTCATCATTTTTTCTCATTAATAAATTCAAAGAATTTCACAAAAAATTAAATTACACTCTAATCGATATAAATAGTAATATAAATAATGTTAAATATGTGCAAGTATGTGTGTGACAGTTATATGGAATCAATATGATAAAAGAAAATATGTATAAAATATGCGGACCTTATGCGATTTTTAAGAAGTCACATCATGGAATACAACTCATAAAACACGCTGAACCCTACAAATTCATATCAGAAACAATGCATGTGTTAAGAAAAAAATTAAAAATTAAAATTGTCGGTGTTAAAAAATTAACAGTAAAAGCTGCATACATATATTTAAATTTATATTCATAAAATGTTACATAATTTAAAGGAGAAATTGAAATATTAGAAAAAATAGGATGTAAAAAATATACTGTTTCATAATAAAGTTATGAATATTTGTAAATATGTAGTAAAAATATTTCTTTAAAGTTATTAAAAATTAACAAAAAACATAAAATAAATAATTAATTAACATTGTAATAATTAATGAAAACTAAAATTTATGTTTTCAAAAGTTAAATGAGAACGTGAGCAAATGTAAGATAAAATAATTGTAATTTTTTTCTGGACGAACGGTATATATTTTTCTTGTGTTTTACCACTACAAAACGTTTCAACTCGAGAATGGGGTCTTCGTCAGATGTAAACAATTGGGAATAATAAAATACTATTAAGTATTTAACGGTATAACAATATTGTAATAACAAAAAAAATATTAACATATTATAATATTATAATATTGTAATAATCGTAGTTGTATAACGGTTGTAAATGGTAAAATTAATTTCTCTAATGTGAATTTAAGTCTCAAAACTTCTGTTAATGGCTACATTTTTTTTTCGTAACATATCCACTATTTTTAAATTCTTTCTTCTCTCCCACCATCCCTACCACAGACATGCTTAGTCATTACGTGACCTCCTTCTGACAAACAGTGGCAATGAATGTGCATAAAAAACTGACGGAAAATGCTGTGTTATAAATTTTTACTCCATTTAATATGAATTATTACTATCCACAAATCTTTACACTACTTCAATACAAAACATAAATAAAAATCGGGAAAATATACATTGTTTAAAAACCTGTAATAGTTAAATTATGATGTTTAAATGTTTCTATAAATTTGACTAAATAAAAAACATAGTTTTATAAATTTATGTTATAATGAAAATATTGATAATTAATAAAATATTAATATTTCACGAATTAAATAAGGATGTGAGCACAACTAACGTCAAAAGTGTCTATTTCATTTATAAATTTCTATGTATAGTTGCCACTTAATTTTTGCGTAACATTTCCACTATTTTAAAATTCTTTCTTCTCTCCCACCATCCCTACCACAAACATTCTAAGAGTCATTACGTGGCCGCCTTCTGTCCTCTCCTACAGTTTGCACTCTTGACGCTCTCAGCATCGTCGTCGTTGCCGACCTCGCACTCGGGATCCGCTTTGCGCTAAGCTTCTGGAACGCCATAAACGCCAGCGACACGTCCTCAAGCTGCCTCTTCGTCACTCTAAAACCTCGTCCCATCCTGGCGTCGGTGCTGTTTACACCACTATTGCTATTATCGTTATCTCCACGACGCCGTCATAATTTCATCCTGCAATGACGTTTGTACTTCTTTTGGATTGTCCTTGCTGTTGTATTTTTCTACGGTTATGGAGAGAAGGTAGAGCTCTGGAGGGATATGGCATATGAGCAGATTGGATTTTTTTGGCTAGAGATAATTTTGTATTATCATTATTTTTCATAGTATTTATTTTCATTATTCCTATTTCAAAAGTTCCTATTTATGCTTTACGAATACATGTAATGCACTGAATGCTTAAATGTTAATCGATATATTTTTCTAGTTTGAATCTCTAAACTAATTTACAAACAAAAACTATAAAATATAATAATAATAATAATAATACATTTATTGTCAAAAAACAGTACAGACTGCGCATGACCACGTGGAGGACAATAAACTAATTTACTCTCCGGAAGCAAGCAAGGGACCATCCCATCAATTCCGATCAAGGGCCCTAAGGCAGAGGCGGATTCAAAAATTTCAGAAAAAGTTCCTAGATAAGATAAAAAGTTAGCTGCGAGTTATAATACTAATAGAATGTCAATATGTTTGTAATTTTAAGTAAAAAATTACATGTACAAGTTATTATCGAACTATAGATTATTCTGAGTATAGTGTTTAAAAATCATAAGAGTTGAAAAAAACACTAAATTCACGATTTATTGTTACAATAAACACGCCCCTAGACAAAGCCTAGAGAACCTGTATAAGAAATCCGCCTCTACCCGAAGGAAAAACGGAGAAAAACCCGGGCCAGGATGGGGCTACAGAATTCATGTACACAACCGTGCCAAAGTTGAGTACACATAAAACTAAATTAATATGAGCCATACGGCAACACAATCATGCAAGAAAATAGTTTTTGAAATTGTTATAAGTTATTTAAAAAGTGCTACAGCAATGGCGTGATAAAGTACAAGACGAATTTAACTTTTATTAAAATCAATAAATTCTTTTACAGTGTAGAAGCACTGGTGCAGGAGGTAGTTTTTAACCGCGGATTTGAAGATATTCAATTTCATAATATCTTTTATATTCTTGGGCAGGGAATTATATAGAACGATTTCCGAATGATAAGGTCCTATTTGGCAAAGAGTAGTTGACACTCTAGGGCGATGAATATTATTCCTATTGCGAGTATTGTGTTCGTGAACGAGTCTGTTTCTTAACTCAATAACTCCTGAATGAATACCGAGGCCAAAAGCCAAGAATTTACTCATTTCTTAAGATTCACTGAAGAGTAATTTGAGGAAACTTCTACGTACTGCAATCGATTTTATCTTTGTGTCCAATCCAAAATGCTTTTGAACAGACCTCAAAGCGAATTCAAAAAATTACAGTTCAAACTTGAATCCCGGTTCTCAACCGTATTTGACCCCATTTAGTATTAAGTGTAGCTATCTTAGAAATAAAGTTTTTTTATGAAGTTACATAAAAACAAGTTATGAAGTTTAGAAACAAGTGATGAGTAATTAAATGATTAAAATGATTTGGAATTTTATGCTCTGACAAAAATAAAACATAGTTCTCAAGCATAATTTTCTAAACTAATGTCATATTTTTACTCATCCTTCCTCTTTGTTTGCTAAATGAAATACTTTATGTTCCTGGAAGCACGCAAGTCAATTTTTCTTCCGTACCTAGGGAAGGTCCTTAGTAATGCACCCAGCATGAGGTAGCGTCCTGTGTCCGCGACATGAGATACGCTCGCCGCAATGTCGTTCACCTGCCCTCAGCTGTCCATTGTGGTTGCCTAGGAACCGCGTTCTCGCCCAGTGTTATCGCGCGCAGGTCCTAATCTTCAGTTACGGCTTCCCGTGGCTACCCACGTACAGGAAGGACCTAGGACCGTAAATGGACTCTTCGCTTGCCCATCCCTACGTGGCTGACCACTAGAGATAGCTACATAGCTACTTCGGAATCCTCGGACGACTATTTTACAAGAGGTTTGCTTGCGGTGTATGACGCTATGATCTGTTTACTGCTGCGCACCAGCGTCGTCATTGCTGAAATATGGTCGGATTTTATGACCGCCGATAATCTTATAAGAAATTCATGATTCAGGATGATACATCGCACTAGCTTGATATGTGATAACGTATTAAATGACTAGGAAATAAATGACAGAGCTACATTATATTCTAGACCGTAAAATTTTGACAGTGATAAACACCCGCGCACACAATATGTCTTACTAGAAAAATATAAAATTTTTATATTCCACACCTTAATGATATTTCTATATTTCATGCACAGGATTTTTTTCTTCAGTCAGTGAATTCAATTGTTCACTTAAAATATATTACACAAACCCGTTACTTGTTAAAAGGCATGATATCAAGATCATCGGAGAGTGATAACATTCCCTCATGATCGTTCCATGATAGTAAGGGTATTTTAAATTTGTTTTTTGTAACACACAAAGCTTTTTCATACAACAAATCTTTCATTGATAGTTTTAAAAAAAGAAAACCATCTAAAAATTTAACATTTTGTAATGACTATATATTTTCGTAAGTGCTATTTAATTCATGTAGAATGAAATATTTTTCATCGAATTATTGTGGGTATGTTTTACCGCTCTTGGTGTAATGTGTTTTCCGTACGTAGAATAATGTATGGCTTTACCATCATCTTTCAACTAAATATATATTTATTTGTTTTGCTGTCAGATGTAAGGAGATTCTACCAGTTTAATTTTCCCTATATTTATGGAACATAACTAATTTAATTTTAGTTTGTATTCACCACACTTTTCCGAAATTAAAAGATGGTATAATTTGTTATATTTTCATTTCATACATTTTGTTGAATTATATGTATCTCTTTAGATTACTGAGAGGTTGAAAATAGAGATATCCATGCTCTTTTAACAGATGTTATTCGTTTTGTTTTTTATATCACCATCTGATCCTAGAAACTAAGACACAATTTTTTGTTTTACATTTAATGAAAGTTAATCTTCTGTAAAAGTGGGTTTTCTTATTTCTCTTGTTTAAAAAATGATCTGTCCTTGTTACATTAGAAATATTTCATTTAGGACATATTAATACGCTAATTCGTGAATATTGACCATCGAGCTTTGTGTGATATGATATACGGTTTCCCAATCTCAATGTCTTAATTGAAGTGTAATTTACAATTTAATATAAAATAAGACTTTAATTTACTAGAAAATATCTAGTTGATTTACAGAAAGCGTAGAAATCTCTTTTCTCTCAATTGTGAACTTAGTTCAACTTGTTGACGCTTCAAAGATATTGTAATAAGACAAAGGAAAGATTATGTGCTGGGTACTTTTCCCTAACGTAATCGTCTTTTCTCTTTGCGCAGGTAAGCATCCCGTGGGAGACCAACAGCTGCAATGGAGCTCCAAGAGAGGACAGGCGTCGACCTGAGAGACATTCTGCTCTTCTGCACTTGAATGAGTGCTCATTCTCTAGATCTTTGCCTTCCTCAATGTGTTCTCTTGTAACCTTTCATACTCTCTCTACACCTCCTTACTTCCAATTCACTCTCTTTTTTTGTCTTTCTGGGGTAAATTAAGTCTTTTGATGTTCCGTGGAACATTTTAGTAGACTGGGAGTACAAGATTCCTAATAAGGTCAACCGTCCCTAATCTGTTATCATAATGAGAAGTATTTTTACTAAGCATAATATGTAAGCAAACAAATCGCGTATGTGTTGCCTAATTATATCAGGTGAAGGTTACCCTTTTAAAATAATGTAAATATATTTTTTAGTTTCTATACTGATCTATTTTTTTATTAAAATATTTATTTCAAAAATATGATTTTGTTAAAAAACAAGGTGGTATTGGTTGCCTTGGCAAAATCATTCAAGACTCACGGTTATCGCTCTTTAAAACTCGAATATTTGAGTGAAAGAATGGTGCACGACAACAAAGAAGATTAGAGCGAACTAGTTTCACTGTTGCCCACAGTTCTTACGCCACTACTACTGAAGTATCTGCCATTTAATTGAATGATATTGACCAGGTGATTGGCATTGATATCAACCCCGTGACTCTGCTGGGATATAATACTAAATACTAAGTTTTCCAATTATATCGTTTTTACTACTTCCTATAAAATCTTTTCCAAACTTACGAACTTAAGTTTCTGGATGTCTCCTCACTTTAGTCAAAACTTCTCTTGTTCATTTCCTCACATTCTATCTTACATTTCATTCTACCCCATACTATCGAGTCGTCGTTTCTTGTAATGGGTTTTCATTTTTGTATCATTTCAATGTCCCAGTTTCGTTCTTCCCTGTATTTCAACATTCTTCCATCCCACGATTTCACCCGATTGCCATTAACTTGTTTTCACCAATCCTGTTCATTCTTCAGATAAAACATAAAACTTTTCTGGATTTCTGTCGTTTATTTCCATCCATGTCATTCTATACCTTACCATGCTACATACCTATCATCAACACCTTGCTTTTTGCAACTGGTTTCCTGTCCCTATTTCACTTACTTTTCCACATGCCCCAGTTTCGCTCTTCTCTGTATTTCTCCATACTTCCACAGTCACAATTCCGCCCCTTCTCTCATCCGCTTCGTCCACCGTAAAGTACGCACTGGAGAGCACAAGAGGCTTCCACGAGATGCGACCTCGGTGAGTACATCATAGCTTTACGAGGTCCCGCCGGCCACGTGCGCGCCATATCGGACGACGCATCTCGTCCCGCCGTCCACCTGTCCCAGCACCTGAACGACCGCGTCGAGCCCAACCGAAGGGTTCTTGCTTTAAACAGCGAACACAGGGAACTCATTATGTTCCAAAAGGGTATTTTCTATGAAATTTTCAGATCTCTTGGGATATTGATACCAATAATTTTCTTATTTTTATTTGGCCAAGTAATTTTTTTTTCACAAAATATCTCAGGATATTTCATACAAATATATGAACAGTACCATAAAAAACAACACAATTAATTCACAAACTAGTTATTTCATGAACACAAACCATGATGTGACCTCGAGTCATTAGACCGTGTGTGCTTGGAAGCTTCCGTCTATATATGTGTATTTTTTTATCTCCCATTGATTCGCGAAGAATACTTCACGCATCGTGGTTCCTGCAAACTGTCGCAGCCGATTGCATCTCACCTTCCATTAGTTGCGATCGACTACTTCAGTCTCAAGTACCTTCACTCTTACGATGAATAAAAACTTGTGAAATTATTTAAACAATTATATTTTTGAATTTTTTAAAATGTTTATCATTTTTCAAACGATGGATGGGACACAATGTGATGTACAATTAATGTGATATAATATAAGATTCCACTGACTTACACGGAAACTTAGCGTTGGACAGAAAATATTATTCACAGATTTTTTCAATTCGACGATTTTAATGACGGGATCAAAGAAAAGTGTTTTACTAGAAGGTGGAGGTTAAAGCTATTATTTAAGCTCCGGACTTAAAAGTTTCAACTTGGAGAATATATTTCTCTATAAAATGCGCTCTAAAATCTCTTAAAACTGGTGCACGCGGTTTTCGAGGATATATCACTAGTTTACGACGGTGTCGACGCCGCGTCCGTGGCGAATGAGCTATCGACCACCCTAATCGATACATCGCACTAAAGCAAAACTCATATTGATGAATCGTAGGAAAAAGTATTAATTCTTAATTTTTTTCCTGCAAGAAATGGCGACGAATAGAATATTAAGTGTCAATTCTAACTTCAGTTTCGGAGAGGTCCATACAACTATTTTACCTAATTTATAAATTATTGTCAAATATTTTTTAAAAACTTTATTATTCATCAAACGTGTTGAATATTGTTATCTTTAATGTAAAATACAGAATTGTAATTCGGAAAGTATAACCATAATCAGGATTTTAAGAACTATTTTTACGGGTGAGACACTTTGATGTTTATATTTTTTATCAATTATTATAAAATTTTATATGTTGGAAGATTGGTCATGATACAATATACACATATCGCCTGTATAGATTCAGACATTACTTATATTATACATTACTTCTCGAATATATTATTTATTTATCAGTGTTTTTAAATTTTCAATATCAAATAACATATGAATGGCAATAAATAAATTGACATCTCTTTAATCAACAACTCTCTTCAAATTGAAACAATCAATTCTTTCAGATGTAAATTTTTAGTTTGTGTATGTTGTCTTAAGTTTTCATTTTTGTAAAGAAATTTGTTTTCTGTGAAACTATTCCGTAATTCCATTTGATTATTTGTAGTTGTTTTTAATTTTCACAAATCTTACAAAAATATATTATATTATTTTGTATCACCGGTGTTTATTCGCTACTTCAAAATATGCTAAAAATCTTAAAATCTGTGGAATTTATGTTCTTTAAAACAAAAATCTTCGAAGGTAAAAAGAAAAAAAAGCAGTTTGTAAATATCGTCATTCACGTTATTTAGAAAACGATTACGTTCAACGACTGAATTTATTTCAATGTTTCTATTACTGTGTTTTATCTGTACCCACATTATATTATGGTGGAGCTAATGCGCTTCCAAATGTTGTTTACAGCGTATACTCCTAAAAATACATATTTTCATACTGTCAGAACTGATAAAAATTATGATTAATATCTATTCATTTCCTCGACGCAATTTGTATTAACCAATGGTCTATTCATTAAAACAAGCTCTTATCACAAAGCTCTATTTCATAATGGAATTTGCAAAGTATTTTAGTGCTTGATGAAAAATATGTTAAATGTCATAAATGCCAATACAAGATAAAAGGTAACCATTGAAATACTTTCAGTAATAAATATGAAAGTTTTGAATTTAGAGCTGGAATGTGAATTGAATGTTTCAAGTGTTACAAGGGATCAAATATTTTATCATCACAATTTTACCTCCACAAACATCACAAATGTAGTCGTAAATATTGGATGTAAAATTCTATTATGACATTTGATTTTGTTTCGGGATACATATTTAAAATTTTTAATTGTTAGAAACTTGATTATAACAAATACTGTGATTGGATTTTTATTAAAAATAATACTGAGAAAGCTGTATGATCAAGTAAAAGGTGCAGATATGTAAATTGTACTTTCGTGTTTAAAGAAACAAAATTTAGATAAAGAAACATATTAGATATTATTATTTAATAGAACAATTATTTCATCATCTTTATCCACAAAATCCACAAGACACAAAATTAATGTCTTCAGCAACATCACATACACCATCAATACGCATGTTAACTACTTGATTTACATTTCAGGATTATATTCTTAATAAATTATTGATTGTAAGTATCTCAGTGCTACGGAGTTGCATTAGTTATTTTATTTATAATCAAACATAATAATATAACATTTAATGAAAAGTATTTAGTTGTAAATGAAGAGTTATTGACACACGTAAACCTCTCTAATGAAATCTTCTATTATGCTTTTCTCAATATTTTTTTCGGTCTTTCCTTTTCAATTGTTCTAACTGGTTGGTTATCCCTGCACGTTTTGCCACTCTTCCGCTCCAGGTGAAATACTGCACAAACGTGATTTATCTCCAAGAGAAGAAATTCCATTTGGAATGCTCCGAATTTAATTCTTTGGAGATGTCGTCTGAGTAGGGAGGCATCGTTTGTAGCCACGACGGATCGCACTCTGTCTTCTTCGGTATTTCTCGATTGCATTTTGTTTTACTTTTCGCCTGCTCTTGTTTCAATAGATTCCTACATTTGGCAGATTTACTTGTATTAAATTCTTTTACTTGTCTGGTCACATCACACTTAGTATTTGATTATGAGGATAGTTATGAATTTGTTGAATTGATATCACAGTTTTTAATTAGTGTTACCTTCCTGCTTCTCATAAAATTGAATTTCAGTCATCAGAATCCACTTCAATCTCAGCTGATGATGTCAATTATGATTGCTAATTTCACTAATCTCTTATCAAATTTTTTAATAGATTTCACAGTAACCTCCTATTTTAATGATGATTTGAATGATTTTTGAACTGGAATTATGTTCCTTTTAAGTATACCACCATTGGACATATTTAAGGAGTTACTTGGAAACATTCACCGCCACAAAAACTTTGAGTTATATAAATAAATAAATTAATAGGATCATATTGTACCAACTAAACGGGTGATAACTCAGTTTAAATAATTTTCTTTTGAAAGCGTTGTCCTATATTTGTTGATTTATTTTAGCTGATCAATACAAAATACATTACTGGAATTTTCATTGGTAATTTGAATTTATAAATAGTGATTCACCAGAAATTAATGATTTATCGTCGTAAAAAAATCTCTTATACCATACTATGTTCTTCGCCTTCCAAGTTGTGCAAGTACGTTCCATGAATGCTATCTCTCCATACAATTAATTCTCTTGGATAGGTCAGCCATAAACGCTTTTATGAGATCTATCAAACACAAAGGGTACGAGTCAATTTTACGATTCCACAAGAATTTTATTCCATTGCATCTGTTTTTCCCATACACAGCCGTTCGTCATGACAATTTCACATCGAAAAAACTCCGAGAATACTAATTATTAGAACTCTATTAAACTTCTGTGTCCCTCTATCCTCACGTCTAACCTATGTCTCAAAATACATCTCTATATAGTCTCTGTTCGTTACGACCTCTCGTGCTGCATCGTCATTGGCTGCCTTGTCCACGAAGCACGCCATATACTGCGCGACAGCAACGTTTACAGCGTATCCGTTGAGCTAGTGACGGTCATGAGGGAACAACGATGGTGACAGACGTTAAAGGTGATCAGAACGAAAAGGCTGTCGTGTATTGTCCTCGCAAGTCGAAGAAAGACAACGGAGCATGAATCAGAAGTGCATGGAGAGATATCTCACGGTACAGGAGCTTCACCACTAATATCACTCATCTACGCCATTTCCTGCATTGGGGCAGAGCCACAACTGTCATCGACACCACCACATTCAATACCTGTACCCAAGTCATTCGCCGTACGCGTCCCCCATCAGTGCCGCTGCACCCGCAGCACTGTTCCTACTGCTGCCCGTTATGTTCAGTTTTATTTCTCCGCTTTACTGCGTCGACCGTCAGGTCACATGGAAAGACGGACCCGCGTTTATGTCCCACAGCCATGGCCGCAGGTAATGACACGGCCGGCGCGGTAGGGTACGCCCTCCACGCAGTTGATGTCTGTCGCCGATGCGCCGCATTTACCCCGTACTACGATCACTCCTCCCCTCTCCCATCGGGTATGCATCCACCTTCTCCGCGTCCTACTCCATCTCCCCAATCCCATGCGTCACGTTCGTCTGTCGTTCTTTAGGTCGTTCGAATAATTTACGTCCTCTCCCCCCAAAGCTCCCACCCCCCGCCGAACACACTACTTCCAGCGTTTCCTTCGCTAATACTTTTAAGGTCGCTTGTGCTGCACTCTCCTCGCGGATCAGTGAATTATGCAAAAAGCGAGTCGCGAAGCCGAAGTTCGTACCCTGCGGGCTTCCTACTCTTTCGTTCGTCACGTCTCATTTCGCATATCTCACTCGTACTTCATACAACCACGTTCTATCTCTTTCCCTCATTCCCTCTCTGCCTTACTCAGAACGTCGTCGACTCTTGGAGCGATGAGGTTTTCTTCGTCTCTTACAAGGGAGTTTTATGACTGGTACATATGGCGACGGCTCATTCTCTGCAGTGAAGGCTGCGAGGAGCGTGCGGTTAAGTGAGTGTGAGATCGGAGTAGGCTTCAACTAGTTCCTTCTCTCAAGAGTTGTGGAAGTAAAACATGAGGAGAGAGAAGTCGTGATACGCTCAATGAAATAAAAAGTTAGTGGTGAATGGATTTTTGAAAGAGCTTGTAATAGAAAATAGGAGTTACCAACAGTCTGACTCGAAGTATAATTTCTGCACGTAATTGAATCCAACACTAATGATTCAATTAAATAATCTATACTGTCAAGTTGTATTGATTTTCACTGATACATTTTTGCCTCCTATGTCAAATAATGTCGGGTGTGTGTTGCGGATATGCACAGTATACCTAATTATAGCTGTGTGCCTCATGGCACTTGAACGAATGCTCAGATAAACCTGTCAATAAAATAATATTCAAAATGGATAGTGGAATATTTTCATGCCAGAATGAAAAAGAAATCCCTGATTATTAAGAAAAAGTAGCAGTCAAAATTAGATCGTAGTTTACATTTCACTAATATTGTTCAGCTTTTTAAAACTGTCTATTTATTATTGGATAGGTAATAAAATAAAATATTTCATTAGTTTTCAATTCCTTCGTTAAAAATTAACGAAATTATTGAGATATAATTTCAAAATATATTTTTGTAGTTCCTTTGTCATTATAAAAGATAAATTTGGTTCAAAGTTAAAAAACTAAAGGGCCGGAAACTAAAGGGCAAAGATAAATGACAAAATTTATGTTATCTCTCTTCCTATGCGAGTAGTAGAAATATGGCAACTATGATGATATTTGGATGTAGGTAGAAGATATCGCAAGATGAACTTTTCTCTTATACTGGTTTCAAAGGTGTTCTCTACTACAGTTCTTGTTATTATCTCAATGACAGGACCTTGATAAAAGTAGTGAACAAAAGTTGTGAAAGAAGTGTGGGTAATGAAAATCTGATTTATAAAATAAAAAATTTACATGTGGAAATATTCTTGCTATTCTTATACAGAAGTGCCTCATTTATTCTCTAGTTACAAATTGTTTATGATCGATAATTGATATTTTAATGTTTCTCAGCAATCTAGAATATTGCAAATAAAATTGACGCAAATTATAATGAAGATAAATCTATTTTTTAAATAAATACATTTGTGAATGAAGTAAGAAGATCTGATAGATAAATCTATGTAGATCTGAGGATACGTTATAAAGTTGTGGATGTAATGAAATCATTATCTCACAGTGTTCACGCGGTAACTGATGCTTAGCATTCATAAACTAGTGGCCTCGTGTCGACATAGCCTGTCTCAAAAATTCAGGGAAGTTGCTTCTCATTTCTCCAGGTAATTTTCCTCGGATAGTAGATTTGAGGTGAGTGACCTCCCTCCGTTATCACAACCCTCGGAAAGCATTACCGGGCACTGTAGTGATGTCGTTGAAGCAGTCCATGACAGGAAGCATGCCGGGTTAGGCGACGGCAACATAACACCACGCCCAGTCATCGGTGTGTTAATTTTATTTATTTATTTATTTTTGCAAAAATTTGGCACTTCTGTGGACAGAGTAAATAAATGTGGAACTTTAACAATTGTGCAAAGGGTTTACGAAGTCAATTCCATTTAATTCAAAATAATACACTTGCTCGTCAAATTCCTTTGTTACCAATTTCATGCATAATATGGATGTATATACAAGACTGCAATTATGAAAGTTAGATACAGGTTTCATGGTATTAAATACAAATATATGTTAAATCTGTCTAAACCTTAAAATATCCTCTCGATTATATTGGTTAGCTATTAGCAAGTGAGACCAACTTAGAAGTTTCATGACCATCCACAAACGAGAAAAACATAGTTCATAACATAGTACAACTTTGTGTTTAGGGTCGATAAAACATTTAAAATTTGAAGTACATATTTAAAGAATATTTCTTAACCAAAAGTTAAAATTTGATTTGAGTAAAACTTTTCTTTTATGTTATCAATGGTCAAAGATAGATGCATTGAGAATCACTATCTTCCTTTGTATTCTTTACAATAAAAAATCAGCAAACCAATATTTAAATTAGTTTACATAATGTTGATCAACGCAAAATAAATTAAGCTAAATATTGTCATTACTTTCTTTTATGTGGATTTACTGAGATACATTCTATTCGGATTTGGGTGTCATAATTTTTTTTCTACTTCAGTAGAGTAAGTTTCGCCGAGATTGACGCTTTGATGACGGTCTTGTTTCGTAAAGGGAGGTTTAATAAATTTCAACAATTGGTCAAATCTTTTGGTGACTCGCAAGCATGTCCCATTTTCTGACGGATCTTTCAAGCGTTATTCACATAGAAATTACGATAAAACACCATATTTGCTCCTTCTGTGAAACCACTTCCCAATTCTTTTCTTTTCACTAGCCCCTAATTCACCCACTTGCTATGCACGTGAATCATGAATTAATTCAGGACATAAATGTTCAGCAATATCCTTTATTTCATTCTCGTGTGCAACAAAGAAGCACACTGTCAAAAAAAACAAAAAAAAAAAACTGTCATACTTAGGGTAAGTTGCTCTGAAACTTAGTAGCCCGATTTGCCTACTAAAGGGCCACCTGCCTAGAAAATAGATTTTACGTGAAACCAATCGTAGAGATTTAAAGTCACTTTCAAAATTTTGTTTACAATTTCTACGTGTTATTCAAAAGATGATTCAGGGCTCGCCAACGTCAAGGTCATTAGCACCCTTCAAAATATGTTATATTAACCGTAAAAAGAAAGAACCATTTCCTGATTACTTGAGATCTTAATGTTGTTTTGGAATTATTCTATCATTTGTGTCCCAATTCTCGATTATGGAGAGAATATTACACATTAATTTATTCTGCATTAAGATGTCTCTTTTTCTTCAGACGTTACCGTATATTGAGAAAACGTACGAGAGAATGTTTGAGTAGTGATAGTAAACTTCTAGTTTTCCTACGATTTATACTCAATGAACACTTCTATTTACTTCCATGTATGGCTCATAAAGAAAACTAATCTGAAAAGTTGAGTAAGACATATATTACTTTACCCACACGTAAAAAGTGGATCAGTTCTTTCATGCCGTTACCTGAAGAAAAATTCAATTCATTGGAGACTCGTGCAATATAAACCTCATTTGTAATTCGCACTTTCTTGGCTGGGATCCGTTCTTTCCGAAGACACCGTACCTCACAAGAGTTCGCTGCGCTCTGCGTCTCCACCACCCTACTCGCGTCCGTGTTTCACTCCACCGTCGCTTGGAGCTCTGCCGTAAAGCGGGCGACGTCTAGCGATAAGGGACTTCCCAGGATGTTTATTCCGTTCGGAATTCCTAGTTTCGAATGCGTACTGCTTCCAGGGTTTTGGCGCGCGTTCGACGCGAGCAGACGCTGGTGTCTCGGGAGGGGATCGTGAATAACTTACGAAGCTACTTTCGCAAGAGCTCAAACTACTTGGGTAAGCGTTAAGTGAAGAGTTCGGTTTTATCTCTTTGGGGTCCAACTGTCGGAGACGTATTTGCGTAATTTAAGCTATTAGTAGTTTCGCGAGACATAATATCTGGCGATTAAGACAACAGAAATTCGGAAGATAAAGGACTCAGAACAATTTAGATTTGTGAAAGATTAAAGATACAGAAAGTACACGATTACATCTTGTGGGGATACTGCCAAAAATTATTAATATTGTAGCATTTAATGTTTCTGATTATTACCTTTCAAGAAATTTCATCAGAAAACATATACCTAAGTGTTTTTTTAATGAAGCATAAAATTAATTACTGCATGTTAAATTGTTTTCCCGAATGTGTTTTTATTTGTTTTAATTAATGAACATTAATGAAATTTTAATTTCTCGAGTAATGTGTCCAATTATTTGGTGAAATACTCCTATTAATGAGACCGTTCTCTTTTAGAATTAATTGTTTTAATTTAGGGTTTTCTTCCTCCCCAGTGGATAAACTAGAGCGTTTCAAGTATCATCGCGCATTACCCGAAGAGAGCCGAATGTTGCTTGATAGTACGCGATAACCGTGCAGAAGCGAGGCAATTCTCGTAATTGCATAGAGCCTGTCCGCGCGAAAGCATCGATGTAATACGCTGCTGTCTTCTAGCTCGTTCACCTCCCCCCTTTTCCCGCGCCCAGACACTTTTCTCGCGCAAATTAAACTGTAATCTGCATGGAGAATCGACCCAGGGACCCGGGCCGTGTCCCAACCACTTTGCACAGCCATTAATCAACGGAGCGGCTCTGGGTAGAGGGAGTGTTACCAACACTCACTGCTCAACTCTCTATGCTACATTCCTCGTTTCACAGTTCTTCGAATCGAACGCAAATTGCGCGCGGTTGACCTCAATCCAACCATTTGGAGAATCAGAGACAGATTATTAATAAAAATCATCGTTATATAATCCCATTTTTCAGTCTTAAAAACCCTCAAGTATAGTTCAGTATTTATTATTTATTTTTGGACGCAAGTATCAACAGGAGTAGCAGATTTCGATTCATTTCAAGATCACTAAGTTATCTAGTCAACGAAGGGTTAGAAAATGAAATTAACCGGTTAGTTAGTCGACTTTAATGGGTAATATGTTTGACTGAATTTAAAATCGTTTGCAAAAATATTTTTTATCTTGTCGTATATTAATACCGGTTGCCATTTGACTCGTTAAGCTCTAATTACATTCCCTTCTCTGTTCGGGGGAAAGTCTCAATTTCCTTAAATCCCGTAGATTTGATAATTATACACCACTTCTTTTACCTGGTGAAAATGCGTATGGCAAACTCCGAAAAAGAAGGCATCAAAATGGACTGTTGTCTTGTCCCGGCCTACCAGACTGAGTCCTTCCCTCACTACTTTAATATTAATTCAACAATTCCAAATTACTTAAAATATTCTTGACTCAAAAATATAACAGTAGTCTTGACCTTCAAAATGTGGAGTTTTTTCTTAACACTATTTCTGTTTCTCCAAACCATTATTTCATACGAGGTAATTCATGTTAAAGAACCAAAATCAAATTCACATACCGGAAAATGACAAATGTAATTTTTGATAAATGTAACAAGCAAAATTAACCATGCATTTTAATATTTGTAACACACCTTAAATACAAATCAAATTTAAGAAATTTATGTCAAAGTTTCATGACGCTTTTTGTAAATATACGCTTTACAAAATCAAGTTCCACAAGTCTTGCCAATATATTAACAAAACAATATTATGCCACGAAAGATGCGGTAATTAATCTCTCTCTCATACACACACACACACACACACACA
>NNCF01126148.1:1697985-1739258 GCA_002313205.1 Laupala kohalensis | reverse complement strand
ATATATATATATGTGTGTGTATGTGTGTGTGAGTGGCTTCCGGTAATAACCAAGTGTTTGCACTTTTCGAAAACAAAAACGATATAATCCGTCAGAAATGATTGTTATTTTTCTGTTATATAAGTTGTATTAGTCTAAACGATTAAAAAATGTACTTTCTTCGAGTAGTGAAACTTCACGTACAAACTCTATAAAACAGTAATAGTTCTATAAGTATAAACAGGTAACTGCGATACAAATTTTCTAAAAACAGCAAATTACTCACACATATGACTACAAACAAGAATTTCGATAAATAATTTCGGTAAAATAATCAAAACTTGAGGAATTAAAACAACCAAGTGACTAAGTGACTATTTGTACTTAATTATGAATTTTATCACGAAAAATGAAGTTTTTAAAGTTTTTTAAATGAAAACTTGTGTTTAATCTTCGCATTGAAGTATTGTAGTAGCTCATTATATGATACTTCACTACAAGGTTATAACAGAAAAAGTTTTCGAAACTGGAAACGGCTGTATCTCGAAAAAACAAAAGGGCGTATACCTGGTTTTTACTGAAATCCACTGATACGTTATAAGATAAATAGTTGTACTCTTAATGGCCATTCATGGATCCACCTCGAGATAGGATATGATTTGAGTGGACTTAATTCAAAGCGCAAATGAAGATTTGTAAATTCCTCGTATCTAAAGAATCTACACGAATATGAATGTGTGTCAGTATTTTTCATCTTTATACGGGTGCCGATACATTGACTTTGAGCCACGCGAAAAAAGTAAGTGGCAATTCCCATAGCCAGAATTCCATCCATTCACTTTGACACCGCTCGTTCGACGGATCTTTTTGGTCTCGTCGAAGAGATACTATCTCCTTTCCGTGCCTTTCGCCATGAGGCTTTGACTGGACCTCGCCTGCCCACCCACCCACGCAACCTTCCTTCATTTCACCATTCATCGACAGAGGGGGGATCGTGTCGCTTGCCAATGGAATTGCTCTTGCTATGGCATGATGATGTAACAAAAGAACATGACAACAAAGAGGTCGGCGAGCGAATAGCAGCTTGTCATTTGCCAGTTTCCCACCAATAACACGTCTCGAACAATCCACACGCATTGACAATGATGTAGCTGGATGTCGTGTGAAGCGACGTGTTCTTAAGGGAAGTATATTATGAAGTGAAGATATTTCGAGTTTATTTTTGAACTCTTTGTAGTATAAAATCCTTGGAGTCATTTTTAGAGTTATCAAAGAGTCCTTCGCAACTTCAAAAACATTCTTTCGGTCTCGTTCGTTCTTTTCGTTTTGTCTTTGCCTGCCCTACAGTGTTCATATTTATAGTTTCAAATAATTCTCAATAGTTATTTTCGCCCCTTTGATAGCTCAGTGGTAAGTTCAAAGCCAGTGGCGGGGACAGATGAAAATTGCAGCTTTTCACTTCAATGTCCCAGTTTATATAGCTGAGAAAATTGAAAAGCGAACCCTCCTTTTGCTCATAGTATCACTAACTCTTACTATCTAACTACTCCTAATTACACCTCCACACGGGTCAAAGCTGACTGTTGGCGTTGCAAAGAGGATCATTGTTTTTATTAAAATTGTAGACAAATCTCCAGCAGACTGTGAACCAAATTACTCTGCTCTGGGGGTATAACCAACTACGGACTGAAATTTATGACATCATACAAAAACAAATCACTGAATCGAACCCATTTTGAAAACTTTTCTTCATTTTTGATAACTTTGAGACAATTTCAAACCAACTTTTAAAAGAATATAAGACACAGTAACTTATGAGCTATTTTCAAATATAAAAGTATTATTTAGTTCAAAAGTAATTTTTGAATGATGTTAGCGAGTAAAACGATCTTACATTAAAACTTGATGGGCAATATGATTTAAGGAAATATAAAGAAAAAAGAAAACCACTGAAGGAAAAAAAAAATTATCGTAAATATTCTTAAACACATACTATGACTATTAACAACGACAATTTCACACACTGTTTTGTCATTGCCGTGTCCTAGATTGCAGTGCAGGAAGAACGTGTCACTGATTATCGGTCAAAAGCTAGAATTGGTGGTTGTGTGTGCGGTGGCATTCGCTCTCAGGTCACGCATCCTCCATCAATAGACCGAGGAGTGACAATCGGTAATTAACTGGCTCTGTCATATACCACAGAATGCCATTCACGTCTCGATGGTTCAATGAATACGAGACATGAAATGCGAATACAAGACGCACATTAAGAGTTCCTTTGTGATAAGACACGTGCTATAAATCATTTTCTTTTTCATTTACGAATATGACGATAAAATAATTGTAGTTTTTCTTTTATTTTAATTTTTTTAATTTTTTTATTAATGTTAAAACACGTAATAATTTAATCAGTCCTGAGATATTTCATTTGTTACATGGCAACCGTAAAAAGGTCGTTGTAAAGCGAAAACTAAAGAATAGATTTCACTAAAGAAAAGAACACGTAAATATGTATTTATTTTGTACTTAATAGATACTTAATACTCACTCTCTTTCACTGTTAAACTAGTATGTTTATATGTGATTCGTATGTTAAAGAAATGTATACATGATATAATTGTGCGTGAATCATATCCACCTCACGTCGAAGGATATTGTCAACATATTTGTTCATTTTCCTTGCATTTCTTGAGGCATATATTGCAACATATTGGTGGCAAAATTCAATGTCCAAGCTCTTTGTTCAGTAGAAAATGCACGGTTTCATTTACCAAAGTTTTGAGATTTGAATGCGATAAATATTTTCAATAGATTCAATTATAAAAGCACAAAATTCAAAACCTGACGCAAAAAATGATTCGGAAACACAACCAGTTTATTAATATAAACTTTTGTCACTGGCGGCTATTGAAAACAGACATGGAACGGACCATATTCGCAAACACAGCCATTTTCTACGCAAACACACGAACGCGTACACACCTACGCATTTATACACTCTCTTTTATTTTTTTAAATGTTATAAAATAGTTAAATTAGTTCACTTATAACATTTGAACTGGATACTAAATCATCGTCTTTAATAAGGTTCGTTAAACCCAGTGGCGGATCTAGACCGTAATCAAGGGGGTGAGCTAACAGGGGAGGGATCTGCGTAGCATGAAATAATCATTTCTGTTCGAAAAATATAGTTTTATAATACAAATAAGTTTATAAATTTTCATGAGTTAACGTATCTTATTAAATAATAATGTAAACATTATCATATAATGTTTACAATTCTTTAAAATAAAATACATCAACTCAACCGAAAGGTAATTCACAACTTATTGTATAGTGGAAAAATTTATTAATTGTTTAAAATAGCAATAACATATCAAAGGATACGGATTGCGTGACCAAATAAGAATTTTATAAAGATGCAAATAAAAATATACATGAAAATATATTATTAATGCAGACACAATAAAGAAACAACAAATATAAGAATGTTATCATATAAGAGAATTTTTTTAGGATATATTCCTAAAAAAACAGTCTTGAAGAGGTCTACTTCTTAATCCGATTACCAATAAATAAAGGTTCTACTAGTAAGATAACGAATAGCTTAGAAGGTATATAGAGTCTACACAGTGTATGGGAGGAAAAGCGGCATCCCGTAAATGAATAGAAATCCGCTCGCCGTCTATGGATGAAATGAAGCATGTAGAAAAGACTAATTTCTAACATCTCAAGATCGCCCGATCCTCTGTGAAGCAGGTAAATTTCCCGTAAAGAAAGACGCCGCCTACTGCCTCACACCGGGTTAATAACATTGGAGCCTACATGAAAAACGCCTAGTGTTGTGAGTCGCTTCAACTAATGCATATAATACGCAGAAATTATAATAAAAATTTGCATTACGTTTGCCCATAACTAAATTAGGTGTGCGAAATATCTGGTAACCCTTTTACAAAGTATGCCATTCGTCAATTTCAAAACCCAATTTTATGTATTGACAGTTCAAATCCAATGGGGGGGGGGGGGAGGTTATAACCGTCTTAGCCCCCCGACACACACACCTCATTGATCCACCACTGACTACTGGTTAAACCTATTACTTTGTTAGAAGTTGGAAGAAGTTGGGTAACCATTTCCATATTTACAGAATTACTCACTTCTCCATATATTTTTCTGTTACAGCGTAAATATTCAATGGGGAAAATTGATGGTGAAAATATTCAATTTCATTTTCAAACGATGTGTACTGATTGATTATTGTTCATGGTGATGAATATTGCTGTCTAACTATACGTGCTCCGGAAGGCTGATGTGATTGGCAAAAAGAGAACCTTTGTTTCAAATGTTCGTTCGCAATGCTTTACAAATTTACGCTTTTGTGAAGTGAAGCGTTCTTACTTTATAATCATTTAGAAGTGATCAAAGAGTTGTTGTGCACACAACAGTATATTACGATTAATTCAGGGCTATCATTCACAAATAAATTTAAAAAAAAAATACTTCTATCTCATTTACCATTTTTTTGGTTTCTTTAAATGCAGTTAAAAATGGATTTATTTTCTAAAAGTGTTATGCATATTACTTGTTTTTCTCTAAAGTCCTGGTTACCATTGTAACACCATTGATTGCCGCAAATGAATACACCATTTCCGTAACATATAATAGCTCTATTTCGATTTAAAATAAACGACTTCATGTATTTTACGCACGTTGTAAACAAAACTGTGGCAACTGTGAACCAAATTATCCCTATCCCAAAGCTCCATGGGGTGACCAATCACAGACATAAGTTCATGATGCCATGCAAAAAGAAAATCAGGTTCGAACCCTTTTGATAAAATTTTCTTCATTTATCTGTAGCATTGTAATGATTTCAAGCCAACTTATTTTAATTGACAACGCATAATATTTGCAATCATAATAAAATTATTTACTTAAAAAGTAGTGTTTAAATGTCAGACAAGAAACTTAATTTCTATTTTTTTGATCAGACATTCGCCATATAACATCACAAAATTCAGAGAGAAACAACTATTTTTTCTTAAAACTGAGCAAACACGGAGGTTTACATTATGACACGATAGAAGTCTCAAAGCAAACGAGGGAAAATATATTTTGTTTATCATTTTTTATTTTGCATTATTTTTCAAAACCATCAAAGGTTCATGATTGTCAGATTGTCAAAGTCTTAAACGATGCCTGTTTCCGTCCCAGAAATATTTCCTGGGATGTGTGACATTGTAAATAAAAAAAGATGAATCTGTAATTTAATTTACAAGACTACCACAATTTATTCCAAAAATGCTATTCAAAATGTAACAACAGAAGTACCCAATTTAATTCAATTCAAATAACTCAATACTAAAGATGAAAATAATATCGATTCATTTGCAATGGTAAAATATTGCTTGGTAAGTAATTAATGAACATGATAGAGTATATCAGCACCAGAATATACAATAAATAAATAAATAAATTTATTGTCAAAAAACAGTACAAACTGCGTATGACCACGTGGAGGGAAAAAAACAAACTAATTTACTCTCCGGAAGCAAGCAAGGGACCATCCCATCAATTCCGATCAAGGGCCCTAAGGCAGAGGCGGATTCAAAAAATTCAGCAAAAATTCCTAGATAAGATAAAAAGTTAGCTGCGAGTTATAATACTAATAGAATGTCAATATGTTTGTAATTTTAAGCAAAAAATTACATGTAAGTTATTATCGAACTATAGATTATTCTGAGTATAGTGCTTAAAAATTGAAATAACACTAAATTCACGATTTATTGTTACAATAGACCCGCCCCTAGACAAAGCCTAGAGAACCTGTATGATAAATCCGCCTCTACCCGAAGGAAAACCGGAGAAAAACCCGGGCCAGGATGGGGCTACAGAATTTATGTACACAAACGTGCCAATGTTGAGTACACATAAAACTAAATTAATATGAGCCATAAGACAACACAATCATGCAAGAAAATAGTTTTTGAAATTGTTATAAGTTGTTTAAAAAGTACTACAGCAATGGCGTGATAAAGCACAAGACGAATTTAACTTTTGTTAAAATCAATAAATTCTTTTACAGTGTAGAAGCACTGGTGCAGGAGGTAGTTTTTAACCGCGGATTTGAAGATATTCAATTTCATAATATCTTTTATATTCTTGGGCAGGGAATTATATAGAACGATTCCCGAATGGTATGGTCCCTTTTGGCAAAGAGTGGTTGACACTCTAGGGCGATGAATATTACTACTATTGCGTGTATAGTGTTCGTGAACGAGACTGTTTCGTATAAAGCAAGGGTGGCACTTCAGTAATTCGGACTTAACAAACACGACTGTTTCATAAATATAAATGCAGGGAAGTGTTAATATATTTAATTCCTTGAATAAAGGTTTACAAGAGTTTCGGGGGTGAGATTTACAAATTATCCGAACTATCCTCTTCTGAATTCTGAAAGTTTGAATACTCTGACCGGAATTACCCCAGAAGGTAATGCCGTAACGTAAATGGGAGTAAACGTTTGCAAAATATACGCAACGGGAAATACGTGGACTAACTGCGTTAACTAAGATTCGGAATGCGTAACACAATTTGCTTAATTGGGAATTAAGATTGTCAATGTGACAATTCCATTTGAGGTTGTCTTGAATATGGAGACCTAAGAATTTTGTATTTGTAACAGTTTTTAATTGTGTTCCGTTTAAAGAAAGAGAAACCTGGGGTAAAGATTTTGTGATACTATTGTGAAATGACATAGACACTGTTTTGTCAGTGTTTACAATGAGACGATTTGCATGGAACCAAGTCGAAAGGTTAGACAAAACTTTTTGAGCATTGGCGTGTTTACATAGTAAATTAGTGTCATCAGCAAAAAGAACCATTTTGCAATCTGATGTGGATGATGACATGTCGTTCACATACAATAAAAAGAGTATAGGGCCGAGAATTGATCCTTGGGGTACTCCGCAAGTAAGTGGCTTTGTTTCTGAAAGACAACGCTCAAGTATTTTATTTTTAGTATAGGATATTTCTACTTGTTGATATCTATCTTTTAAATAAGAAGTTAGCCATTGATGTGGAAGTCCACGAATGCCTAAAGAATGCAATTTGGTAAGGAGAATTCCGTGATCGATGACATCGAATGCTTTGGATAAGTCAAGAAAAACACCCTGAGGATTTTCTCCACTGTCTAGAGATGTGGTAACATCGTTTAAGAAGGAAAATATGGCGCTTGTAGTGGAAAAGGATTTCCTAAAACCGTGTTGATCGTCAGAGAGAATGTTATATTTTGATAAAAAATCTAGAATACAAGAGACATTTGAATTTTTGTGGGCAAACGTATAGACTTCAGTTCCAGAGCACGAACACTTCATGTGATTGGAGGGAACAAAAGAGTTGAAATGTTTTTTGGTACCGAAATATCAAAGATTATCAAAAATAACCTTGAATTAGTGGTTAACATTATCAAGTGTCTTCATTTTCCTGATGTTCACCTAATCTATTATACTAATGAGAACGTATTATAATTTAATGTTGACGAGCCTCTTGTTTCACTTCTGTGTTTTCTTTATCATGCGTTTTCGATTCACGTCTGTTTATCTCCTTCGATGATAAATATTTTATATTATCTATAATTCTTGGTAGTGTTCTTCATAGAATTCGTGTCTACAGAACGTGACTGTGTTTAAGACATAACGTTATTAAAATATATTTTAAATGTAGTGAATTAAATGATCTGTATCGAATGAGTAGATCGAACCTTTACTTGGTGGTCTTTTAAACATCCCTCTTTCTTTTATAATTGGTCTCTTTAATATGAGAAAAATTTTCAATACATATCAATCGAGCTTCAAGAACTGGTATTTACACAAAATATTTAAAGCTTGACGCGAGTAAATTCAGATCGTAATTATAAAAAATCCTTCCGAGACCTATAACAGAAATAATTTATTCCCGTTTCCTTTCTGATGTTTTTTTCGAAATTATGAGGATATCTATCAGATCTTGTACTCATTTCTATTGGAACTCGGTGTCCGGGGTTTTCACATTCTAGCCAAAAGTGTGTACGTAGGCTCGAGACTTATTGTTAAGACCCTGAGAGCTTCATCTTCCCGCCACTGTACATCGCTGCGAGCGCTATTAATGTGATAATCACGAGGCGATTATCTCCTCTGCAAGCTCGTTCCGTTTCAGTATCGTAAATTACTGAAATTTTTGCGAGTGAACATAAAAAGTCGTAAACGGTAGGAACGGTCTAGTTGGGAAATGAAGGCATTCAACACCTCAGTTTGTGTGCCGAAGAAAAATGAGATTAAAGTGCTGGATTCGTAATTTTGAGAGAATGCAAAAAAATGTTGAATAATTTTTAAGTATGAATTATTTCAACATTATTTTGCAAGTTTTATTTTGTTTTCAAAAATATTACATTCCAGAGTCAAAAGGGTACTTACGTAAAAATGTGCATGAATGAAAATGGAGAGATGGTGTAACATCAGGACCAGTGCAGTCTATCGATTTGTGAAATATTAACATTTTCAAGCATTTTGTTAGCCGGAAATTCCTAAGGAGATTAAGGATCGGGCCAGTCGCCGCCAAATAAGGAAAAGTACCCGCCACTAAGCCTTCCCGTTCATTGTGTAGGTGCTGAACCGTTTTCATCTACTTCTGAAAATTGAGTAGGAATGTCCTTAGAAGAAGGTTGCAGAAGCGTGTGGCCAGTGTGAATGGAATATTTCCACCGGATGCAAAAATAATGGTCAGTCCGAGAAGGACGCTGGCATATCGGTGAAAACTCAGTGTTCTCAGAAGCTGAGGGGTGACCAAGATGATGTAGAGTGCTCACTGCGTTAGCGAAGGCGTGATCACGTGACCTCCGCTTCTGTATATATTGGGAGGATTGAAGATCCTAGGGGACTTTCAGACTTGAGACTCTGCGGAGTGTATGGAAGTACCCAGGTTATTTGAGATGTGACCTGGTTAGTATTGGTCGTCAGACCACTGAGAATTGCTGCGGTAATTCAATTCAATTGCTATGAGGCGCGAGTGATGTAACTTGGAGCAATTAGTTATTTCGGGATAGCAACTTGTAAATTTTTGAGATTCGGATGATCTGGGAAGATTTCCAAATTAATTGATAACACCGGTATTTATATCTGTGTGTAAGTGTTGCTTTCAGATAGCAATAACTCTGTAATAACAAATTCAAACTTGTATTTCTGATACAAGTTTATATATGTAAATATTTCTGATACAAGTTTAAATATGTAGTTCGTTCATATATGTAAATACGCAGAATTCAATTTAACTTGTATTAAAGGAATATTTTATTGTTATTACACGTGTGTTTGATTGCTTGGGGAACCAAGCTGGTGGCAGCGAACTCTACCATAAAGGTTGTGGTTTATGATTGAATCCCGCTTCTACCCAAAAAATATCCACATCGCATCTGGGTTTGTGGTGTGCCGTAACAGATGGGTTTTAACATATGTTTGAATGGCTTAAAATCTATGTAAAAAGTTTTTATGTTGAGGATATTTTGTAATTTCCATACATATTTAATTTAATCGCACTTTCAAGAGAAACCAATTTCTTTGTCACACTCTTCTTCTTCAGTAAAAATCCTTTTTAAGATAAATATAACACTAAAATACTATATTATCTTCACCCAGTTTCACAGATAGTGAAATATTTATACTCATATTTACAGTCCATAAACGAGAGAAACTAAAATGAGTTTTGTCCTTTAAAAAGAATGAAATACCGTCCCTTTGGTAAATGCTGCCTCGAACGTGATCCAGCATTGGAACCCTCCGATTTACCAACCGCTTTCATGCGTCACTCGCGCCCTACTTCGCCGTTCCTTCCAATGAAACAAACGCTATTTGCGTCTTCTTTTGTTCTTCCACATCTCTCCTTTTTCCTTTCCGTTCTTCATATATTTCCCTACATAAGCGCCTCTTTCTTGTTCCCTCTCGAATTTATTTGTCTCCAAGAAAAATGATATTGTGTGAGTGCGAGAGGCATAAATCTATTGTCGTAACGCTCGTTCTCGCGATACAATATTTAAATGTATGAAATATTTGAGAAGCAACCTTCCACGCCAATCCACGCGACGTGTTCTCAATCCTCTGTTTCTTGCGTCCTCAGAGTTCGTCTGGACGTCTGTGTGGCGAGGACAGACAACACTCATCCTCACCCGTCCGCGTTCCCTCGCGATGCCCTCACTTCCGGAGCGGCGTCGTCGCCATCGCAAGCGGCGTCGCCATTCTTCATAAGAACGAGGAAAGAAGAGACGACAGCGTCGAAAATTATGCAATATATTTCCACACTGTCTTGCGGCGAGAGGTGTGGTTCGGGAAGAAGGGGAAGGAGGAGAGGAAGGGAGGAGTGTAAAAAATAAAAGGGTTGGGAGATGTCTTTTTCTTTTTTCTTTTGGATGCGAGTGCTTGTAGGGTGAGTGGGAAGGGTGGTTTCTGAACGGAGTTTCGGTTCGATGATGGTTGAATTAATGTGGTGAGAAAGTGGTTTGTGGTTCAAAGTAGAACTTTCAACATAGAACCACTTATAACAGAAATACTTCAGAAAATAATTCAAAAAATATGGGGAAGGTGAAAAGAATTGTCTGATGTGGTGAAGGCAGTACTGAATTGTTCAGATAAATCCTTGGCGGAGACGTCTGAGAAGCAAAATTTTATTGAATATTATTGCGACGAATGGATGTATGTCACAAAAGGGCGAATTTCGTTTGATGAAGGATCCAATCTTCAATTAGACCACTTCTGAACAAATCCATATGCATTATTCCCGGAAATATTTCAAATTTTTACCCATATTTTATTTTTATCTTTCATTTCAAAAGAAGCGTACTAATTTTTTTTAATTATTTACACTTCAGATAATAGATTATTCTCTGTGGTAAAAATATTTCAAGCTTAATTTTAATTGTATCGGGATTTGATTACTGTCGATCCCTTATGCATGGTTTGCAACCCTTGATGGAAGCAGCTCGCAATACTGAACGGAGATTGGAAAATATCATCCGATTGACCGTAAAATAGAAGGATTCGTATACTTAATAAAGCTGTGGATAATAATTTAATAACGGTTATTACGTAAGTATAAACATTTAGAACAATACAAGTGCCAAAATAATTTTTCGTGGAAGCTATTCAGTAACCATTCCGGCATTTGTATATTGAACTCGAGGGAAATCAGAGATGAATGCTGTGGAAAATGAGGTAACGGAAATGTTAGTTCAGTTTACGTCAGTTACAGAAATGAAAAGGATAATAAAGTAATCTGAGTATTTATAAACCTGATATAGTCGTAGTGGTTTTGTGAAGGAAATATAGTACGATTGCGTGTAGACTGTTGGGGAAGGGGTACTAGTAGGTTGCGGTGGCGGAAGGCAATGTAAGCTTCGTTGCTTCCTCGCCCAAGTGCGCGCTGGATGCAGGAGACACTTTTATTTGCCAATGATTCATGTTACGGCAGTGAGGCCTTGCAGAAGAAGGTGAGCCGGAGCTAGTGGCTCCAAGAGGACTCTGGCAAAGGAGGACCGTCCTCTACCTCATTCCTTCCTCAGTTCTCATCCTCAAATTCTCCTCAACATTCCAAACTCTAACACTCTTACTTTCGACTTTTCTCTTCCCTCGTAATTTGCGTTGTTATTTGCCTTCAGCTCAGATGAAGGCAGTTCGAGCAAAGAGAAGTTTCGTCACGTTATTAGAAGAGACAGGCGAAATAAATGCGGAGATGGGGTAGCAACAGAGAGATGTAGTACGATGTAGAAAGCAATTGTTTGTTCGGAAATATGCTATCAGGTTTCGGAAAAGGATACGAAAATCCGCGAATAGCGTGCAGTCATGAATTGCGTGGAAAAGTAGTTTTCCTACAAACAATTGAATAAAATTAATATCGGTATAAAAAGTTTAAGTAATTGGTCTAAGAAATATTTTATTAACATACACCAAATCTCTACTTGTTTCTATAGTGTCAAAACAGTTCATGCTTTAAATTTTAAGAGAAATCTTTTGAAGGCTGGAATTTGAAATTTGGTTTTAATGTTGAGGAATCATTGAGTGTTTCTCTGTGAACACATCTGATTTCAGTGATATATTTTAAATATAAATGCATTCTGTTATTAAATACTTAAATTATATTTTTCAATTATTATATTAAATTTAGAATGATAGATTTTATATAAATTGTGTTGTGAACATTTCGAAATAAATTACGTGGGACTTTAAAAAACTGAAGAAGGGACATCAAGACAGTCCATTCCCGAGAAGCACATCATATCTCAACGTCTTCACAAACTAAAAAATTTGGATTATATGCAAAACAATACTTATATAATGAAATTTATTACAAGCAAGTTAGAAATGTTTCTTTCATTTTTTCATGTAATTTTTTATATCTCAATATCGGATGAGCAGCCCAGAATCTCCCGATAGCCTGGAATGGGCTGTGGTATGGTAATCTTTGAAGAATAATGCATTTTACAGAGGATCACATGGAAATTACCATGATGTATTAAAAACTAGAAAACCTTACAGAAATAAGAGTAGAATGAAACTTACTAAAAACCTACGACAAATATACTTGTATATATTAATGTAGATCTTAGAACAAGATAGACAAGTTTGAGAACAATTTGAAGTGAAAGTCTGGCCATGGTATTATTGTAGTTCATGGTTACCGTTCAGCAAGGCATTGTTTGAATATGTAATTTTTAGAGCTCACATTATGTTAGCAACGACACCAGTTTGATATATTTGTTGAACCACGTAGGCAGGGGTCACATCTTCTGAGCTTCTCAGGCTGTTTTTTGGTGATCCACGAGCGGTGATGAATTGACGCTAGGCAGAATGTTGTCCGTATTTGACACATAAAAATTTGTAGCATTCAGTCACGTGGGTGGCTGCACACGAAAATTATAATTTTAACCATATGGAAATCTTACTCCTATTTTACTTAATTAATTTGCACATGAGAATTACGCTGGGACATACAGGAAAGTGACTAGGGTTGCACTCAGTATTTTGGTGGCGGTACTATCCATAGAATTGTGTGTCCATAAATGGGTGTTGGGGACAATAATGCGACGAGTAAAGAGTATATAATTGAACGGAAAAGAAGTAACAATTTTGGAAAAGCATTGGAAGTGAAAGATAACGAAGATACTTTTGCAAGCATGACAAATTCAATGGAACTTGTCAGAGAATGGGTGGGAACGTGTCAGAGAAAATAAACATATGAGTTTATTCAAGATGTGACTTTTACAGAGAAGGCGAAAAAGTGGTTTCGACTGGACCAGCGGTAGCAGAATTTATAACAAATCAAGGATATATTAATGCACATTTGAAGAGATTCGATTTAAAAGACCAGTAAATATGGGACAGAAACGCGAGAAGACATGCTGTGGGATTGCATATTTTATTGAGAAGAAAGTGCAATCTATCTTCGGAAAATGCGAAATACAGGGGTCATATCGGAAATGAACATCAAGATGATAGGAACAAAAGAAACAAACCAGATATTTCATGACTATATCAAGAACATCAATGAAATAAAAAATGGACTTAATATTTTTATTATGAATAGTGACTTTTAAATATGTATATATTTAAATTATGTAAAGGTTGTCATGGCATGTCTACCGATGGAAACACGATATAAATAAATAAATAAAAAACATTACGCTGGAGAGTTATTGGAAATTAACTATGCATGTTTGATGGTCGTCTCATACCTCGTGGATGTTCAAGCGTGTGTTGCTCGATGGAAGTCTTGTCCAGGGCCGTGAAGTACTCGTACTTCTCAGGCAAGCTATTCCGTCAATGGTGAAGCACGCGTCTCCGGCGCGCATCTAGCTTTAACTACAGGGTTCACCCTGTCCTTTCGAAGAAACACTTCACACTAGTACACTGGAATAATTCTTATAAATCTAATACATTGATAATGGTAAAATTTTTGTTAATTTATAGAGACAATAGGTTTCACAGTTTTATAATTGCTCATGAATTATTTTGAGGTGTTATTTCGTGATTTTACATTTTGATCTTAGCGCAACCTGTGGGAGGAGCGCTTAAGTTATTGAAGGACGAGTTTAGATTGTGCTGCACCCTTGGTAAATTCTGAGGCATTTCTTTTATTTCATTTTGGACTATTAGATGGTATGTTGCTACGTGATCCACTGAATGTACCTCGTTATCCTTGCAAAGTTCACATACTACCTGATTTCTCTGAAAATTGTTTTCCGTGAACTGAATTCTCCATAGGATCTCTTCCTGGAAGATATTATTCTCCATGTCCCATTCCCATTTCCTGAAGTTTTCGCCAAGTCTCTTCTAGGAAAGCAAAGAATCCACGTGGATATGAAATCTTCGTGGTGTGTTCTAGGAATGCTTCGCGAAAGCATCGCGCTTCTGTGAAAGCCACTCGAATATCATGCTCATCCTCAACACGTGCTGATGGGTCGTATACGAGAGCGAGCAGAAATCATCTCCTATGTTGGACTGCAGCACAGCACTGGGGTGCGGGGGTAGAAAGCGACAGGGCAGTGTTGTTGCGGGTGGCAGGGCTCCGTTGACGTTGCAGGGGCGGGGTTCAAGCGCGTCCCAGGAGATGGCAGCACTGCCTGTGGTGGCTTGCCATGATTGATGCTGCGTCTTCTAGAGTTGTTGGCTGAGGAGAAGCGGTGCGTTAATAACGGCCCGTGGGGACAAGCGTTGGTGAAGGAGGTGGTAGCAGTGGCTGCCAGGGGAGGGGGAGGATGATGAGGGGTGGATTATTTCTCAAGGAAGATATGAAACTACAACGTGGAGGTGTTTGAGTGCGTTGTTGGTTCATGAATTCTTGTTCGAAGAAAGCAANTTCTTTCAAATGGTTTGAAAAGTAAAAGTAAAAGTAAAGGAATGATTTATTATCAACATGACTATAAAGTAAAACTGAAATAGAATATATTTTTTTGTAATTTTGAGTGTTTGGTAAAATAAATAAATCTGGTATGAGACTGTGGTGTAGAAACAGAAATACAGCATTGCTTTTAAATTCGGACGTTCTTTTAAAATTTGATCAAATTAGAAAATCAGTGAACAAATCTCATGGATTTATTGCGTCTTAATATTTGTAAAACAAATGTATTATTTGCATTAATATTGGTGGTATGAAATTAAAAATTTGTTTGTTTCTGGTGTTTTGTTCGTTACTATTGGTGACATGATGTACTAATTGAATATAGTCGTCACGGAATTGAACATAATTTAGTGTGCCCAGTGTGAAATTGCTTGTTTATACTGTATAAAATTGCTTGTTTATAATGCCAAGTTAGTCCTTTTTCTATAGTAAATAGAAATCTCATATGTATAAAAAATTAAGGTCTTCATTTTACTCATCGCCATTCGATAGAGAATATACATTTTCCAATATCAATTTTTTAAGATTTTCAGTAAAATTGTTTTTCTGGTTTCAAAAGATCTACACAAAAGATCTGCAACATTCTGTTTATGGTGGAGAAATAAAACAAAATGTATTTGTTCACTCATTTTTGGCGAGGAGGGGATGTCCGGAAGCACTCCACTAAATTCGACTCCGTCTCTTATGGAATTCATGTGAAATGGGAAGGGAATGAATAACATTTAATCCACAGCATCTGCTAATTAAATCATTAAAAAAATAACGTGAGTGAGGGATAAAACAATTCCTGACATGCAAAAGAGATTTCAACGTAGAATGACGTAATAACTTCTATGAGTATACTTTTGTACTTAAGTATAACTAAATAAAACAGGTCGACTGGGAGGTCTGGCTCAATGCTCGTAGCTGCTTTGGGTTCGAAGGGTGACAGAAAAACCAATCGGAAGCGATGGGAAACGAGGAAGTGGGGATTGTCGAGCGACCTGGTACGACTGTAGACGAGGGCGGGAGGGCAGCGGTGTTGGACGAAAGCGAGGGAGGCGTTTGTGTGGGTAATGAACCCCTCCAAGGTCGGGACTGGCGGCAGCGGACAAATGAATATAAATAGACAGTTCTGCCGCCGGAGCTATGCGACGCTGGCGATGGGTGCGTGGCCTTAGGCGTCGCATTCGTTTGTGTTGTCACCGTTGGCGGCGCTGGAGAACACCGGAGTCGACGGAAGAGTGGTAGTGAACCCGGTGAGGAGGGAGTCATTGTTGGCGCCAGGACGTCTCGGCCAATTAGGTAGCGAGTTTTTGGAATCCCTTGGCATCGGGCAATACTTCCTCGGATTTCGAAGAGTGATATGTGTGTGTGTAGCGATGTTAAGTTCGTATGTTTTATTTTCTTTGTCAGTTGGCACCTTCTTTGGCAAACCCTTTTTATAGATTCAGTTAGTTCTTTAGAGTTTTGAGGAGGAACAGGTTTTATTAAAAGGATTCCGGTCCAATTATCTTGATATTATTGAATGGGATTGTGCCGTAAATTTGAATTCATGTTCATTGCGTCACTTCTAATTTTTTTAACTCGATGTACGCGTAACAATTGGAATTTGATTATTTTGAAAATAATCGTTAAATTTGTATTTCTATAACTTCTGCCATAAAGCTATTCATAATTTCTGAGAAGTATGAAATTAGTAAACTAAAATATCTTATCACATTGCGTAAAAATATTTGCATTATTTTCAGGAGAATAAACAGAATTTGAGGAAATTCTGTATCTAAAATACTGTGAAAAAAGTTATATACTACATTCTATAACAAATATTTTAATTTCATATATAAGAAATAGTAATATATTTTAGTGTCGGAGGGAGGGTTCAATGTCCTGATCTCAGAAAGTTGGCAAATAAATTAGTGGAACTAACTTCACCTTACGGTTTACAAATTAATCAAACTTCTACAGTAAACAGAAAAAACAAATCTAGGAAAGGAAAATACCCACTACATATCACAAGAGGAGACATCGGACATACTCGTATATAATTAGGATGACTTATATAAGTAGGATGACACGTGGTAATACTAAAGTAAAAATAATAGGATGTAGAGAATGCAAGGAGAAAGATACCTAAACTCAGGTAGCCAAGAGGCTGAGAAACTGTAGAAAATGAAAAAAAATCCACAGTTTATACACAAAATATCTACCATGAAGACGGGTTCCTGGTGGCATTAGAAACACTTTTACCACGCGAGACATTTAAATCGAGGGGGCGCATCGGCATTTTATTCACGTCACATTATGGAAAAGTATAATGAACCTGTTAAATAGCATTGACCTCAAGAACATAGCTTCAGTTTCCTCTCGGTCGTTTTCATTTAAGGAATTTAAAGCCGTGAGGCTTTAGGAGACGTCGGTAGAGACAGTTATAGATTTTAAGAGAGAGCTCCAGCAACGTAGAATGAAGCTCTGAACCGTTTTCGGGAGCAATCACAGCACACACTAATTCCCGACCTCTCCTTATCCTCGGTGTCTCGCCTTTATCTCCTCCTTCTTTTGCTCCGTCTCTTAGAAGTTACTAACACAGATTTTAATTCACACCAGAATTCGTAATCCACGTTGTCTTTTTGGTAATCTTCTTTCTTCCCTACTTTCTAGTTTGATAGTTGAGATCTCCGAAGTATTTCATTACTTTTAGTGCGCGTTGTTAAAATTTCTCATTATTTCTCTCTATTCTTGCATTATATGAAATGTTTGAGCTTACTGTTCTGTTTGTCGTGTATACTCCAAAGTGTACTTGTAAATGTTTGTACTACTCATAGCATGCTCCATTATAACAATTTAGAATTATAAAAGCGTGATAATTACTCAAATTTACCTTCATTCCACAAGAAGAATTGCTTAGTACGACTCATCCTATTGTTATGTAATCTTATATCGCGATTACTGTTTCTCATATTTCATAATCTCTACTCACGTTTATCTCTTTCGTCTACTTCAGGAACAAAATTTGTTTTCCAGTATCAACCACATTTTATATAATAAACATACATTCTATATCATAAGCATTTATATTTTTAAGTACTACATGTGATTTACAACTTCTGACGTCTTTATATTTTTCAACTTCTTTATCGATCAGATTCGATCTGTCCATGATATTTTAGAACGTGATTCTCCAAAACGCATCTCTGCCTCCTTTCTCCCTTCTTTCCATTCCATTCTTAGAATCAACACTGTTGCTTCTCCAATGGTTGGAAATGGGAATTAATCGTTTCTTTGACTCTTCCTTTCTGTCTTTCTTTCACCCTCCCATGTCTCGCGGCACCTGCTGTGGCATCGCGCTGGCACTCCCAGGCACGGCTTCACTGCCGTTGAACGCTCTTCACCCGCTAGTAGGTTATGCGCGACTTAAAGATCCTATTTAAAGACTATTACTCCACCCGAAGGGAGATGAGGATTTAAAATGCAGAACGTTGTACCTTCACGTTCCATTATCACGCGACGCTCGGAGATTTCCTCGCTAAATTGCTGCGCGGAACCGTCGCCGTTTGCCCGCAGCGCTGGTGTCGTTGTGGCGCTCGCTTTCTTTAGCGCATCGCCACTTCCGCGCGTTTGTTGGATGGATTGAAGCTGTTCTCTCGTACAGATGAAATATGTGAATTAAAGATTGGATCTCAAATAGGATTTATTGCTGAGAGATCTTGCATTGTTCTATGGTTAATTCCTTGGTAGCGTTGCCTTCTTGCGGTGATATCGCGGATAATAACAATGACTCGAGTCGAGAGACCACTGTTTCATTTTGAATAAAACTCCATTGCATACTATACAAAACTATTCCGACGATTGTCTATTCTTCTTTTTTAGAGATTAGTATACTCCGTCGCTTACTCATTCCACGTCAAAAAGTGATGTCACTTTTAGCACTACGGTCTTCCATTTTCTACCAGTTTCCTGTTCTTAGAACGATAACGGTTAGTAACCGATTGCTCGATTTCGGTTAGTTAATTAGAAAATGTTCAAGACACTCGTATTTGATATTATTGTATTTTAATTAAATATTTAATTTTAATAATAACTTTTCCTTACGCTTTAGACTGAATACGTCCCTACGTAATTATTTTACTGAATAATATTGTACCCGTTTGATAAACACTTCTCGAAAAAAGTAATAATACTTATTTAAATCTCTTACAAATATAAAATTTATTAATTATTATAAATTTATTGTCAAAAACCAGTTGCAAACTACGTATGTGCTCGTAGGGGTCAATAAACTAATTTGCTCTTCGGAAACAAACAAGAGACCGTCCCACAAACTCCGATTAAGGACATAAATCGTAGTTATCAGATCAGTAAAAATTCGAGATTGATAATAATAAAAGTACTAATGGCGTTCTCTCGTTTAGATAAACCTACCTCTATCTGAAGGAAAAACGGAGGAAGACCCGACCCAGATTGGTATTTTTTAAGTAAAAGATTATACAAAACAATAAAATATTATTGATTCGAACATTATTTGCCCGTTTTCTTTAAATCCATTATTTGAGATATTACTCGTCTGGAGAATCACTCGTTTATTCATTGCCAAACAGAACCTCGCTGTTTCTCATTTCTTCTTATTGCCTTTTCTTATAATGAACGTCTTCGCGAGATTCCAGAATTTAGTGGAACCGTTACGAATGCACTCACGAGGTGGGTATCAGATCCTCCTTCCCTTCATCTCCAAAAGGCTTCAGTTGAAGACTACAACTTGCTGTTCTCTCTGATTAAACCCAGTTTGTTTCTGTGCGGACGGATATTACGAAGCTCAGAAAAACGAGAGCTGAGAAACTCCAAAGAGTTTCTCCAAATTAAGCATTGGAGTGAAGACGATAATTGAGGTGCATGTTTTTTCAAGTGTTGGTGTGTAAATGTGCGCTGTGTATATAAATTATGATTTTTACGTTAACCGTAATAAAGTCTAAATTATGATTGAGATTGGAACATCTTAAGTCAATAGTTCTCTTCAAGACTTTTTTGTTAACTCTCCCCATTTTTCCCTCTGTGATAAATGTATTTTGAGTGATGTGTGAATAAATATTTAACTTTTCACCGTTCGTATAATATCTATCTGAATATACGGGAATAGCGTTGAATAATTATTTGTTTTATGTAATGAATTTGTTATAAGCTATACACGTTGTAATAACTTAACTATGTTCTTAAAAATTTAATTTCTTTATTTATACAGTTTAATATTTGTTGTTATATTGCCTTTTTGTAAAACGCAATATTGGTAAAAATATAAATAAAATTTTACTTTTTCTGTATCAGGGGCATAGTGACTCAAGATATGATCTGTACGATACGAGCGCAGCGGGACTCATAACTGGTGGGATTTTTTTAATGCGTCTCTCCTGCACATTATGAAAATGTCAATAACTTATTTTAATTGTAATTACTTGATTATGACATTTTTTCACTTGCACACAGTCGATTTTGAGAAAAGACGAAAAATTTAATTATAATTATTTTCCCAGATACATATTTTGTGTATTCTTTTTGTTTTAGTTTTGTGCGTATCGAGTATATTAATTCTGCTCAATTGACCCCTTGCCACATTACAACAGATACCTTTTACTAATTTTCATAGTTTTGAATTATTTGTGAAAGGGTGTAAATTTCCTGACCATTAGATTGAGTATGCGTGATTCAAAATCATAGCAACTTTCTCTTTATTTAAACTCTAAAATATTCAATATCTCTTGCACGTCTTCTCCTCTTTCTAGGTTTGTCCTTTCTGCTGCCAAATCTGACAGTGTTTCTGAGAGAACTTTAATTCTCATAACACGAACTCTACAGTGTTTAGATTTATGTTACTGTTACTTGGGGACCTCTTTTACCAGTGGTTGAAGTCAGTTTTCGGAAAATGGAAAGCCATAGGTGATAATTTAAACACTAAGATTGGAATAAATATTATAATATATCAATTATATCAATTCCGTAACATAATTTTCCGATAAATCACTGGAGCGTAACAAAATGTATATAATTACAAAATTTATAATCTGTGTCATTAATTTCCAATAGGAATAACACGCGAAATACTGACACCAGAACATTCACACCGTTACCTGAAATTAGTGATGCCTCTCAAATATACGTGGGTGACGCTTTCGGATAGTGAAAAGCAGTTTATGAAGATCAGTCGATAAGATGATTGTGATTTCGAGTATAAAAGCATTATGGTTCAAAGATAATACCATTCCATTATAGTATTTGTAAATGGAAAATGTAGCGTGCTATTGACGCTTACCTACATAAAGAAATAGGAGGTAAGGAGTTGTGTGGTAGGATAATGTTAGTATGGGCTAGCTGGGTTTACCAACAACTTGGCCCACGTGGAGGGGTTAGTAGAAGTGGTTAGTAATAGTAAGAGTTATTGATTCTAGCAGGAGTTGGATAGAGGAAAGAGGGTTCGCTTTTCAGCAGTCACAGCTATATGAACTGGTTCATTAATGTGAAAAGCTACAATTTTTTTCTGCCCCCCCCCCGGAAATTGAACACGGTATGATTTGGTGAAGAGCAAGAACGTTACCACCTGAGCCACCAGAGGGGCATAAGGATAATTGAGAGTCATATCATTGAGTATTTGAAAAACGGAGCATATGTTTTCGTTGGCATTCATCGAGACACAAGTTTCTTTCTCGTCATCAGTCCGTTGCTGATAGTGAACTTGTATACCGAGCGTTAGGAGTTTAGTGTCCGTGATAATCCGTCGCTCAATTCACTCAAGTTCAACATTTGACTAGTTTACGGAGTTTGCGTGTCTCGTCTAGGTTACCGTACGACAGTGAGCGGTACTTGTGTTTTAGTCTTTGTGTAGTTTTCAACTGTGAACTACTGTGTTTTTAATGTTTGTGATTGATGCCGCGACGTATTCATTGTTCAGCTCTTCGAAGTATTTATATATATGCGTTAGAACTTGTCTCTGATCACGCATCACAAATTTATAACTTGAACATCGGCTGAAGGCGCGTTTCTAGCCATAAGTGATCAACTAAACTTTAGAACTGCAGTGTTGAGTATTTTCCCCCTTAATTTGTGTACTTAAATTATATTGTTACTAGGGTAATTTTTTACTTGTATTTCTGTGATGGTGAATTACCTACATTTCTATTAAATCGTTTCACGATTAAACATTCGAGAGAAAATCTATTTATATTCCCTTTGGTGTCCAACATTTCTAGCACGTTGTGCGTCTGGTCAGTAATCGTGTTATTACGGCTACACTAAATATAATACATTGTAACTCGCAATACCAAGCGTAGCAAAATATGCTTTTTTTATTCGTGCACATTACGTACTATTCAAAAAGAAAATTTTAGAGCATATTTTTTAGTCAAATGTAGATTTTTAGACGAAGTTTTAAAACTATACATAAAAGTTATTTATTTAACATAAGGAAAAAGCGTTTGGGATAGAGGTGTAACCCACTTCGCAAATAATAGAAGGAAAAACCAAACTGTCAGAAGTCGATCATCACATTTAACCTCTATTTATTCGTTAGAATATTATTATGCGGTGGTCAGAAAATATGCGTTGTTCACAATTATCAAAAACAGCTCTGATTGAAAGATCAAAATGCATTTTAGCATTTTATTTGCACCAGTGCGCCTCGTCAGCGCAAACACTCCATTGCAATGGTTCCACCAATTCTAATTATAAATTACCAATATTGAAACCAGAATGTGTATTTACGATTTTGTTACATTCATTGCGTGGTGGAAGGACTAGGTAATTAAATATTGATTTGATATAGTAATGGGCTTGTGTCCTCGGCTGTATTAAAATTATTATTTTATAGCGTTTATTAATGTACTGATGAACAAGTTATTTATTAAGCTTTATTTTTGTGAATTCCATTGTCAAAATTACTCCTAATGAAATTACGGTTCACATATACTTGGGACGTGCGCTGGATAAATATTACATAACCTCATATATTCTCGTTAATCACAGTCATACTTCAATACTAAGTACTCAAATTAATAGAAGATAGAGAGTAAATATAAATATTATGGAACCAATTTCTCGAAGAAAACAAAAATGGTTATTTTCTGTGAAAAATCTCTTATTGGTTGTATAATTTAATTCAGATTTCTTCCTTTCAGTTGATTCAAAAACCGGTTTTCTACTAAGTATCGTGCGAGAAAGGCTAGAACATAATTCTTTTTTTCTTCTTTTGGCAACTTACGAAAAGAAATATTGCTATCAATAATTTGTTGTCCTTCTCTTGGTGTGTGTGGTAAGGAATGCAAATTAATATTGTCTGTTATTATTTTTTGTATATTATATCATCTTCAAGGATTATATGCCAGTATTTTACACATTTATGTTCACTTCAGCTCCATTCTAAAATAACTAATGATATTAAAGCACTACTACGATGTTATCACCTCTCTAATTTTTCAGTTAGTGAATGAAAGTGATTTGCATATCAATATTAAGAAACATGCTTGAGCACCGCTGGTGAGGCTAATCAACGATATTTATTGCTATCTCATCGTAATCTTCGTCTATCTACTACATTTTTCTAGTTCCCACCACCAACACACACTTCACTTTCCACACGCCTCCTAAAGGAGGAAATATTTCATGAACCAAGAAAGAAAAGAAGTTATCTCCATTAAACTTTCATAATAAATAAGAATTAAAATGTGACGAGATTATAACGCGGAGTTTCGCTTCGCCTTTTCGTCTTCACTTAGTGTTCTGGTTTCGTGTTTTCCATCTACCCGCAAAATGCCGAAAAGACCGATTAGATATTCATAAAAAAGTTTCTCTTCGCCGTATATTTTTATTTCCCGGAAGTTTTTTCTTCGTATGTGTTGTGGAATGGGCGAAGGGGAAAGGAACATTAACTAAATTGTGTCTCAAACTTCTCGCATGAAGATATCAAAAAAATAATAATCACGGATTGTAATAAAACGAAAACAAAGGATAATTATAATTTAATTCATCATATATGTTCAAGCAAATATGGATGTCATATATATTTCTTATTTGTTTTATAGATATCCATTAAACATGTACGAAATACATTATTTCTGTTAGAGCATAGGCTTATAATAAATGTTAATTTTTAGTGACCCTCTGCTATGAAAATGTCCAGTTGATTTTAAGTTTTGCACGTTGTGTTAGTTTCTAAAATCCAATAGATTTCACATAGATGACTTTTTTACTGAATATTATTGCTTAGAGTGCTGTATTTTTCTCGCAAAGTACTCGAGTAACCAGAAATAAGAAGAAAAACCTTTCATCACCGTAGTAAAGTACACATTAATACATTCAATAGCTCTCCTATTTTTTAAAGTTGCAATGGAACCACTTAGAAGTGCAACGGGTGCAAAAAAAACTTATTGAATTTGAATATTCTCGTTTATCATCATTCTTTTTCATAGTATTTTAATATTTATTAATTTGTTTTAAATCTATCTAGTATCCGAAAAATTGCAGGAGATTCCAGGAAACATCAATCATCTGTAGAACCTTTTGGTGACCAGTTTCCTCCCAATATAATTTTACGCTTGGTTTCCTCCCAATATAGACTCAGTTTTCAAGCTAGATGCATACTAAATGAAAGGAATTGTCAATTTATTTTTTATCCGGTCTATTTGTTTCAATTTAAATTATTTCAAAATCATGTTTCAATAGTTTCAATAACGTCTTGGAATATATTGGGAATAAATTAAAAGAAGGGGAAGTTTTAATGTTATATTAAATAAAATATGAAACAAGATTATTTTGAAATGAGGTGGTTTACAATATAAAGAAGTCAGTAATATGATTTCATTTAATTTATCTCTGAAAGTAGTTGAATCTTGAACAACAATGTTCGGTTGTTTATGTCTAGCATGCGTTAAACCGTATAAAATATGAAAATTGTTTATGAATACAATGTGGAAGTAAGACGAATTCATTATTACTAATCGATTATATAAATTTTCCAAATATTTAAAAGTATCCTAAAAATTATTTAGTTCCATTATCTTTTAACTTTATATATTTGCATACAAATTATCCGTAGTCTTTAAGTACGAGGAATGTAATTGGATATCGAACAAACGCCTCCATGCATAGGTATCCTTTAGAACGAGATTAGTATTGATGTTGAAATCTGTGATTGATGTTCGTTTATTGCTCTCAAGCTCGTACCTTTTTCCGTTGGTTGGTTTAAATTAACTTTTCAAACGTTCGCGATCCAAACCACCTCTTTGAATATTTTTCCTGCTTGTCGCTACTATTTCAAAGGTCTTTCGGTGTGAAGGTAATATTTTCACATTACATGTATAAATCGCTATTTTTCAAACGCGTACATCATATCTGACGGATTTCTTAGTTTAAAATGAAGTACGACATAATGTCTTTGAAACACAAATGAAAGTATCAAAGGCTATATATACAAATAATGCCGGAAATTAAGCATTTTTTTAAAAAAATCATAGTGGGTAGGAAAAGTATTGTATCGTACATGAAAAATTGGAATATCTTTCGATGTTTACTGCTCAGGTTCTTTGAAATCAGTTTTCTTGACTTTTTCTGAGATGTTAAATGTTGCATGTATGTTCTCCGAAAAATATATTTCCTCGCGCCCATTTCATTATCTTGTAATAATTTGCAAAATATAGTTGTCTATATGAATATTTGTAACTTTATTGCTATAAAATATTGCTGTTAGCTATTTATAGCATATAATGAGACCAAAACAAAAATGTTTTTTTTTAGAATTACATTGCATTTAAACAAATGAATATTATACTAATTTTTGGTGTGAAGCAAGTCCTTATTTATTTCCTAATAATTTCAAAGGTGAAATAATTGATCTAAAAAAAGGTATAACTCGTACTGGTCGATTTCCACGTGTTTCTGACGTTTCAAGAGTCGGTCTCTTTCACTGAAATACCTGAATCTTACTCGAGCGCGATCGTCACGGACGAAATGGCAGAAACAAGGAAGCCGAACAAAAGTCGAGTGAATGATGCACTTGCGTTGAAGGGAAGTCTGTGGCGCTGTGAACGGCAGACGGGAGACCCAATCACGAGGGTCGGAAAGAGCTGCTGTTTGGCGCTGTGTGTGACTGTGCAGCCACCAGGAGAGCTAGTGAACAGTTCTCTTTCATAATGTATTGCAATCGGGACCAGAGAAATACGCCACGAAAAAGGTAAATGTAAAGCAGGATTTGGCTCGCGTGTACATAGTTAAGTTTTAACATCCGTAGTTCAATGTTGGGACAAGATAGAATTTTTTGTGGTATGCTTAAAGATATAAAAAAGCAATTGTTTTTTACACAATCTGTGCATTAGTCATAGATAAGATAACTTTCGAAGACCAGCAAATTTGCGAACTATTATAATATTCTACTGCAGACATCTAAACTAAATTTATTTTAGAAGACATATTTTATTTAATAATTTATTTATTAAAAATATAATAATGTTGTTTTTCATTATTTCAACTTCGTCACAAATGGACTTGTTTAAAATGTGATCTGAAGGAGTTGTCCTTGGGGACCACATTATACAAATCCAAACATTTGATATAATGTTCGTAAAGAATAATTATAGAACATAGCTCTAATTTTTCAAACACCCTTGTACGTTGGAATCAGTATATTTAATACAAAACAATCTCAATTCTAAAGTCAAAATAAAATTTCGGGAATTCATTTGTTAATAAAGAAAACTACATTTTTTCACCTCAATTCTTAATTCACTGACGACAAAAAACGACGATAATTTGGATATGTACAATACCAACAATGTTCTTGCTCCCACACTTCGGAGTGGAAACATTGTCTCGTAAAAAGAGGAAGCATTTTAAGGTTAGAATGATGGGCTTGTCGTGAGTGGCGAGGGGATAGGGAGAGGCGACAGTGGCGTAACGAGCAGACTGACACACGCTGTGTGTCGTCGCCAAGTACTTCAAAGACATTCGCCGCCGCAGGGATGCTCAAACGCTATTGATAGAGTAATATTCCACAATGCTGTGGACAGTATTTTGATCAAATTTTTTTGTCTTGATGAATGAATGATTATTGTATATTTTGGAGGTTCCTAGTCTTTTTATAATTTTTGAGAAAATGGACATTAATTTATAATGAGATACTTCGATACAAATTACTTATTATTATGTCACAGACTATGTAAGCATTTCAATAATAGTCAAATAACGAAAGATCAAAACACCCAGGATATATGTATTGCAAGAAATAGTTATTTCAGAAACATTAAATGAACAATACCTTGAACTCTAAGGTTTGGAAATTTTTGCGTTGGGAGGAAATCTGGAAGAGATATTTAATAAATTTACTGTTTGTACTGACAATTACTAATGAGTTGATTTTAAACGTATGTATTGACTTTATTGATGTATGAAAATCATTTATAACGTTGATTGATCAGAGATAATAAAGAATTTTCATACTCGTCTAGATAGTTTACAATATACTAATTTATTTAAACAGTAAGGGATGTACCTCATCTCTGAGAGCTTATTCTTGTCTATTTCTCGTTCTACCTGATGCGTCAATATGAGACTCTGAAATATTGTTCATTTTTTAAGAAGTGAAAACTCTTCAATAAAATGTTGGTATGGATATGAATTTTTATTGCTGGCGAATGAGGTGATACATTAATCTATAGTGTCACTTCACTGTTCATTATCTGGCTCCAGCGAAGACAGATCTATCACTTCTCTTAATAATGCATATTGATTAATTCTATTTGTCTTCTATTTCTGTGAATGTTATTTTATTTATACCGACAATTTAATTTATATTTCCACGAAAGGAAAGAGATGAAAAGTATCACGAAAACTTCCATTCTTTATACAAATTCTCGTTTAGTCCAACATATGTTTGGTCGAAAAAGTAACGTAAGTTTAGTAAATGTTTAAAAATTCTCTTGAACATTTTTCTGAATAATTGCTTTGATCTTTAGAAGAAGTTTTACTTTTGCATTATTTGCCACGCGTACACAAATATTTTTATTTAAGAAACATGGCATACCCTTCATAGTGTGTTTTAGATTTTATATTCATGAAAATAATTAACGTATGTCTTTTGTAGTCGAAAAATAAAAGATTGTACCTCACACGATTATATTATGATTTCGGCATACTATACAATTAGAAGACTTTATTATTAGAGTAACTTTAATAAAAATTAAGATTAAAAACCCTTGTAAAATAAATAATTAGTAAATCACCCTTCTAAGTTGGGTCTTATTGAATAATTATTCAATATGTGAAATACTGCGTGTATAACATTTCTCTTTGTATACAAACTGTTGTTGTGGAAGAGTTGGAAAATACTATAATGTATTAAAAGAAAAAAGAAACGGAAGTAGAGGATGATTATTAATACAAAATATTTATATCGTTTCTTCGTAAGTTCACCCACTTTACAAAATGTACATAAAAAACAATACAAAATAACAATTACATCTCGAAAAGAGCTGGTGCTACTATGTAGAGAACAAGCATTTAAGAGTTTGCATTTATATTACGGTATGGTAGTGTATATTGCCATGGTTTATATCCTTCTTCTGTTTGGGTTTTAACGTTGCATTTATTTGTAATGTAACCCTGTTTACCACATCAGTCCTTCAAAGCGTTTTATTAGTTCTGTACAAGCCGCAATGATTAGCTCCTAACAGTATATATTTCTAAAAAACGACCGTAAGTTTTACTTTTATGAAATAGCAAAATTTGAATATCCTCATGCAATCAAAAGATATCGTGTTTGAAGAAAGACATCCTTACACGTGATAGATTTGAATTGACTATGTGATCAATTCCTAAAACGATTAAGAAAATGAATTTCTGATTGTTCCAATAACAATATGGCACGTGTAAGTTATTGAAACGTCTGATGAAATTTTCTTTTTCGTTGACCCGTTGCTTGTGTACCCCTGTGTACTAAGGACCGTGTAAAACAGCAGTGTCTTTCTTAACCGTGTGGAGCAGGTGATGTATGCCTGGGACAGGTGCGACGAGTGTTGACCGTATCCTCCGTCACTTGTCTTCTGTAAAGCTAGGAATAGCCCCAGCTGTCTGCAACTTTCTTCACCGGACGCCGACGTCACACAAAGGAAGTCACTAAACACAAGTCAGTCACTCATTTGTGCAAAGTTTTACCAAATTGTTAAATCTCTCCCGCATAAAGGGTACTATTCTTATCGAAAAGTATGATACATTCTACGCAAGGGCAATTTTTAAGTTTATTACTCTCTTATATACGTGGTATACAGAAAATATTGTTATCGTGAAAAAATTCGAAAACGAGATTTTTGCGGAAAAATCCGTTTTGGAGACCCCTGATTCCGAAAAAGTGGTTTTTGGCATGACGTCCGTCCGTCTGTCGGATTGTACGCAGAAATTCTGAGTAAATGAATGAATCAATTTAATTCACTTTTCGTATTTACGATAGATTTTACTTGTTATCTATGCACTTCCTTGATTTTGATTTTGCTTTAAAGCAAAGAGTACTACACATGAAGGTCAAAGTATTCTTTTGAATGCTTCTCAAAAACTGCTCCAACGATTTTGCTTAAATTTTCTGTACGTAAAGTAGAATTAGTATGCACTTCATCAGCATTAACGGTCTTTCACTGGAAAGGTTGGTATATCCGCAGTAAATGCTGTAATTTGTTGAATTATTGTCTTTGAGTCCGACTAGAATGTTAGTTATGGTTCATTACACTATCACATACATTTTTAATTAATGTTTCTTTTTCTTGCACTTATCTTTTGACTGTGTAAGCTTACGTATGAGCGATACCCGAGCTGAAAACCTCAAACAGTTCGACCAAGTGGAAAATGGAACCGGAGCTCTTACGCTTGATTTAAGTATATATTTACATTTGTATGTCTAATGTGCCTTTCTCTGTTATCTTTTACCTACTACCGATTTATGCTCACTTCCTGATCAATAATATTTATCGTATTTTTGTAAAATAACTTATGGACATGTAGAAATTTCAGACGTCAAATTAAACCTAATATGTTTATTGTCATAAGAGAGTACAAAAAAATTAAGCAAAACACATTTAGACGAGAAATCTGCGTACAAAGGACTATCATTTGTGAACCTCCCACTTTCCGAAAAGATAGTCAACAAGAGAACTTCATACTTCATTGCCCTTTAAGTGTTCACTTTGTAGACTGTAACCACCTTTCATCGGAAAACTACACAGTAATCAGGGCATAAAAGTATAAGTTAGTTGCCACGCAATGTTAAGCCCTTTGTTAAACAGTTCTTTACGTATGCGAGTCGTATACAGTGTGAATAGTAAATGTTTTGAAAGCGATCATCGCCAACTCCACTTTTGTAGTAAAAGATGCTGACCATTTATGGAGATTACATCCGTACTGAAGAAAATTCATCTTGCTTTTAGTAATTCATAAACAATTCATGAATCATTCTTGATAGTGTATTCATATTTTTAATAAATAAATGAATAAATAAATAAATTTATTGTAAAAAAAGCGGTACAAACTGCGTATGATCACGTGGAGGACAAAAATATTAATTTACTTTCCGGAAGCAAGTTAGGGACCATCCCATCAATTCTGATCAAGGACCCTAAGGCAGAGGTGAATTTTAAAAAATCAGCGATCTCTTAGATAATATTCACTACTGTGTTGTTGCACTCGTGCATTTTTTAGTTTAATCTCGTGAAATGTTTCGCTAGCGGTACCAAAAATATTTTACTGAACTATATTGTTGTAAAAAAATTAACGTTATAAAAATATAAAATACTTAATACCGAAAAATAATTATTTTCAAGCCTTATTTCATGGGCTAATAATCAATGTATAGAATAATAGCATAGTTTAAGAAGATGGACTTGCAGCATTTGAAATGTTTAAGCAATAAAATAACATCGAATCAAAAATTACCTCATTTTAGTTTAATTTATCTCATTTGCATAAAACAATTCAAAAATTTTGTCTCATTCTAATTTTTACAAAAACATTGAAATAATTAGCGGAAGAAAGTGAAAAGTTGTTGGTATTAATTTCTTGATATTCTATTTGTATCATAACACGTAGCTATCTTTTTATATTATCTAAGAGATCGCTGATTTTTTTTAAAATTCACCTCTGCCTTAGGGTCCTTGATCAGAATTGATGGGATGGTCCCTAACTTGCTTCCGGAAAGTAAATTAATATTTTTGTCCTCCACGTGATCATACGCAGTTTGTACCGCTTTATTTTCAATAAATTTATTTATTTATTCATTTATTTATTAAAAATGTGAATACACTATCAAGAATGATTCATGAATTGTTTATGAATTACTAAAAGCAAGATGAATTTTCTTCAGTACGGATGTAATCTCCATAAATGGTCAGCATCTTTTACTACAAAAGTGGAGTTGGCGATGATCGCTTTCAAAACATTTACTATTCACACTGTATACGACTCGCATACGTAAAGAACTGTTTAACAAAGGGCTTAACATTGCGTGGCAACTAACTTATACTTTTATGCCCTGATTACTGTGTAGTTTTCCGATGAAAGGTGGTTACAGTCTACAAAGTGAACACTTAAAGGGCAATGAAGTATGAAGTTCTCTTGTTGACTATCTTTTCGGAAAGTGGGAGGTTCACAAATGATAGTCCTTTGTACGCAGATTTCTCGTCTAAATGTGTTTTGCTTAATTTTTTTGTACTCTCTTATGACAATAAACATATTAGGTTTAATTTGACGTCTGAAATTTCTACATGTCCATAAGTTATTTTAAAAAAATACGATAAATATTATTGATCAGGAAGTGAGCATATCACGGTAGTATGTAAAAGATAACAGAGAAAGGCACATTAGACATACAAATATAAATATATACTTAAATCAAGCGTAAGAGCTCCGGTTCCATTTTCCACTTGGTCGAACTGTTTGAGGTTTTCAGCTGGGATATCGCTCATCTACTTCAAACAATTGTTGGTTATGTGCCTTACATTCCCCAGCATACCAAAATCTCTCCTCGCTTCTATTGTTCAATGTATATGGGTCGGTGGAAGTAAATGTTTAACCTTGCCGCGTCTTAAAAGACGATATGATAAAAATTATTAAATAAATAGAAAATCATTACCAATATACAAAAAAATGGAAAATTTCATATTATTATCTCCATTTTAACACAAAGGTATTTCTATAAACTAATGAGAAACAAAACAATGTAACTAAACAAATTTTACTGACTCCACTGCTTTATATTTTACTGAAACATGGGCGTATTTTCTTTTCGTCACTCTCAGACACTATTTTATTCATGTTTGAAGTAAATGGATTAGTATTTCGTTTTTCTGGATTTGATACCCTGAAGACAAATTTCTACTACGTGGAGACGTTAGAAGGAAAGAGAATAGTATGTGACTTTCTACTGAATTCCCGAGGAATACTTTTCCCTATTAAATTGAGATTGAACAACCTGTATATTGTGCTTTTTATAATCTTTGTAGCGTAGAACATAGTTTGTAGGTGCATATTTCATTCCCACTATTTCAAAATTGTATTGATGGAGAAAGTAAAATTCATTTTCTTCTTACTTTCTTATCACTTTAATATTAATATAGTGATATCCAGTCTTGGACTCCTTGCTCCCATCTATCACATTCTTAATAGGAAACAAGAGGTATTTGATTGTGAAAGAGTCTGACTATTCTCAGACGTTCGTGAGTAAAGCCCCAACCGGAAACATTCCAATTTCAGTAATGGGTACCGCGATATTTCTTCAGGAGTAGGAAAGGGAGAGAAAATTACTCGATAAGCCAACTCAAACAAAATACAAATAAAATTGTGAATACAAATAAAATTTTAAAAAAACATAAAGGAAAGTGAAAATAAGTCACAAATAAAAAAGTTTTTGGTCTTATTTTTTTTATCTTCAAATCACTGTGAGGCAGAATGTTGTTAAGTTGCTGACTTCTATTAATTCTGAAGCAATGCTTACGTTTATTTTAACTCCAAAATTGTGAGACAAGGTCGTAGATTTGTTTTAGTCTTGGATTATTTCTAAAGAATATTTCAATTAGATAAATTTCCGACGGAGACCTTTCAATAGTATCATCAAATCGAGCAAAATTATACTGTATGTCCCAGAACTTCACGTGAAAAATATACGTAAATGATTTTTGTTCCTATTGATGTCCTTTATCATCTCTCTAATCTTTTTTGTCTGGAGTTCTGGGACATTCTGTACGTAGTGTTATTTATCTCCCTGTTTAATTTTAATAATGGATAGTTGGTAGCATATTGATTGGTATGTGATCAACAAGTAGAATTTTTTTTTTAGTTTCACCAATCTTTTTTCAATAATCAATAAAGCGAAAGCTTTTACCAAAATTTGCCAAAATATTCTGCTGAATAATGATCCTGAAAATGCAGCGAGAAAACTTTCACTTTAATTATTATAGATAATTAAGTTTGTTGATACTATACAAAAATATTTTCAGTTTATTTAACTTTCTATAAACGATACACGTTGCATGGAGAAAATTCTTCTCTTCTTAAAATTAAAGTAATTTCTATGTAAACTACTTGTATACCGATTCAATGCTTATCATTTACGGTACGTGCATAAAATTGTTGCAGTGAACTCATACAACGGGGCGGGAATATTAAATCATGTATCTGTTATATGAAAATATGATTGAATAAACTGAATTTATTTCGTTTTTTCTTCAGTTTTCAGTCTTTTTTATTTGGTTTGATACTAGACTAGATACTATTTTTTGTTTATAGTTTCATATATTGTTTTCTGAAATACTAACTTTGACGAAGACAAATGTTTTGTCGATTAATACGAAAAATATTTTTCTTTCTTAGAAAGCTCAAAGATTATTATAATTTTTCTCAGAAAAATAAGAATGAACAGGCATATAATAACGATATTCATAAACTGAGTGCAATGCAATGCTTGTTATGAATCAAGTTTTTATCTGCCTATATTTAATCACAGCCTATGCCGTAGGTACTTAAGATACAAACTTCATACAAGTTCGTTGTTCGTAAGCTCATTAACTCTTTCTTTTTGGACGTTAGCATTCTCACATGCGTGTACTTGAGAGATGCTTTTGGCCAAAACTTTGCATTTAGATCATTAGCACCAAGTATGAAGTTATCCGTTATCATACACATATTTACATCAAATTCAGATTTTAATTGCTAATGTTTTTATTCATTATTTTCACACATTCTTTGACTTAATCACCCAGATCATTGTGGAAAATGGGTTTTTCATGATCCATGAGTGAAAAATATAAATTACGCAAATTTTTAGGACATGGGGAATAGAAACTTTCACATTTGTTTTCAACGCACGAGTATCTGGAGGTTTGAGCTCAGTTGGGTCGAAAAAGAAACCATTGTAATCAATTTGGTAACCAAAACCTAGTATACAGTATGCAGGATGCACCACTTACGGAGTTTGTCTATGTTTTTGCGAATACAAAAAACGTCGTCTGTTTGAATGTTCCCAGCAGCCAGAGCGCCCATACGGCAGTTATTGTAACTAATTTGTGTCATTGACTTTCAGTGTAACAACTTTGTTTGGTAATATTGAGTGACACTGAGTTAAATGTAAATATGGTATGTTACTATGCTTCTCACAAAGGAGACACAATCTTTAAACATGGTAGTTATAATGATCCCAGTCTGCCGGTGCTAATGACTAAGAATAAGTTCTAATAGTTGAGATGTTTTTGATTATTCAAATCCTGCCCAAACTCTCTCTAAAATTTTGTTATTTTTAAACAATAATTTTAAATATGAACTGATAGTTAAAATACATGAGAAAGAAGAATTTTTGAATAGTTCAGCAATACTATCCATACATGCGCATGTCAACGTTTAACTTTTATTAAAAAACTTTGTTTAAGTGGTGTTTCAAAATTATTGCCCATCTCTCATTTGCTCTTCAATATGGCAAAAGGAAATGTAAAAGGTGATATATTTTGTACAAAGTTGTGGAAATTTTTGTCATATATTCATGTCGCCGCATTCTTGAATTATTGTTCATGAATACACTTTTTAACTATAGCGAAAGGAGCAGTCTGCAACTACCAAGTGCAATTTCATAATTTGCAAAAAGGAACTAATACGAGTAATACAGAAAGACTAATAATATTGAGTTAAGATTTCTCTCCAAATATATGATATAATAATCTTTTCAAAACTTAATTTAAGTTTCTACGATTTAATTCAAGGTTGGGTGTAAAAATCTGCTAATTTTAATTCACGGATCAATCAACAAACTAATGCTTAATTTCATCTCACTGTGTTGATAGATTACTGCGCATTCACAATTCATTAAACAAGTATCCGATATGTAAAATACATCGTGGGCGTTTTTCATATTTGTGACGTTAGTAAAAAATCCGTTCATCCAAAAAATTAAGGAAATATCAATAAAAATGGAACATTATTAGTGAAAAAATATAAAAAGTTTATAAAAAAATTTACGTTTTTAAAAAGTAAATCAACAATAAAAATCCATTTTGCTAAAAATGTCACTTTAACACCATCTCTTTATCATATTAAAGAACTAGCTACACCAAAGATAAAATTATTTCACAATAAATTTGATATAAAGTTGCTTCTACGTAGGTTGCGTGAAACGTGGGTCTTCTATGTTGTCCATCACAGTTTTCTTGTGATTTCAACATTTTATTTTAGATCTGATTCTCGATTACCCTTTCCTCACTTTTTGGCATATTTCTTAACGTGTTTTTTTGCACGTCCCTATTCCGCGAACTCGGAATCTCCGTGCGGATTTTCTGCGTTGATCCTTTAGCTCAGTTATGTTTATTCTCAGTTTTCTCGCTGCAGACCTTTATCATCCAGCGCTTTTCCTTCGTCGTCACACAGTCCCCGGTGACATGTGATAATGCAGGTGGTGATGGTCAAAATAGCCATTTGTTGGACATTTGATGGAAACATTCACATATTATTAATTGTGTAACGGATCACATATGACTAAAATTTCAATGTACTATTGTAAAGGTTCCTAATTTCTTTGTCATTTAGGGTTGCTTTTAAATTCGTAGTTTCCATTGTCTTGTATGTATCAAAAACCAGCCTAAGGTAATATAAGAAAAACGGACATAATTTTAAATATTGATTCAAGAAAGTCTCACAAGACAAACCATACGTCACAGTTCAAATCAATAGCAAATGTTTTTAAATCCCATTTAGTTTAGGATGATATAACGACAAAAAATTTGATATTTTACCTGTATTTAAGGCAGCATTCGGAAACACAAAAATGGTTTTTATAACTTAAATGATACAGTATAGTTCTATTTTCACGCCGTACTGATCGGGTGGTACAATTTACTGAAAAACGTTTGAGTCTGGAACATATTATGCGATAAAGAAAGTCTCAATTTTCCAGACACATGTCCGTATAATAGCAAATCTTGTAATAATCTGTAGGTGTTTTTGTCCTCAGGTTTTTTGTATTGACGAATTTTACAGCATCGTGAAACTTCTACACAACCAGTAAAATTAGAACCGATAACCTCTTAATACAAAGCCTTACATAGTTAACACTTATACCACCAGGGTTAACAGTTTGTCAAAGATTTTTCTCGTGAAGATATATTTCTTCCACTGCGCGACCACGTTGAAGACTACCCTGATCTGCAGCAACGTTGCAGAATAACCCTGTTTTGCTCATAAATCACGAGTGGTGAATCTAGTGTTCTGTGTTGGTGAAAGACAAACACACTTCCAGAACGCTGCGCAATTGTCGTGTACATTGCACTCGCCGCTGTCTCTTCACGATGCTCAACTTTCCTCAAGGTATACTCCTCGATTTTCATCTGAGTTATTCTATTCGCCCGAGTGAAATGACAGGGTTGTGTTCAGGGGTTCACTTTTATCATGAGTCGCTTTATTGTACCATTTCTTAATAATAATAATAATAATAATAATAAATTTATTGTCAAAAAACAGTACAAACTGCGTATGACCACGTGGAGGAAAAAAAACTAATTTACTCTCCGGAAGCAAGCAAGGGACCATCCCATCAATTCCGATCAAGGGCCCTAAGGCCCCACCATCGCGGTCTTAACATTTGAGACTATTTTCATCCATTGGGTGTTTTTTAATGCTTTATTTTATGCATTTATGTGTTGAATGAGTAATTTCTCATATTGCAAATGTATACTACTAAGAAGAAATACTAAGCATCAAACATGTGTGTGAATGAGTTAGCGAGTGTGACTCATTAATTTTAACTAATATCAAATCTATTACCGCTCTGACCTTGTAATTAAGAAGTGGTTCAGGTGTGCCTTATATGAATTCAATCTAATTAACAATCACGTAGCACCTCTTGTGACTCTGAACATTATGAAATACACTTTTTTCTTTATTGTCTAGGCTAAATTTCATTTGTCACTGTTATTAATACTTCATAAATTCTTGAAAAGTTAGAGAACACTGTAATTTAAACAACAAATGTAATGATTTTGTTGAAAGCTTTGTCAACTACGAAGTAAATATATGAAATATATGAAGTATACATGAATCTATGATAATATTGTTGCCCAGACTTACACGTCAGCATTAAAATAAACATATATGGTTAAATTTTTATATAGTTACTTTTCGTAACACAAGTATCTTCGTAACATACTTCACAAATACGTTGCTCTTTTAGAGATATTTATATGTATTTTAATACAAATACAGGTCCGAGTCATTTTGAATTACACTCACACGACATTTCATTTGACCATTCATTAACACTTATTTTTCATTCATTTTCGTACGTTTATAATTTTAATTTCGTAGCAACTCATGATGCAAGAAATTCTAAGCTTATGTTTTTTAGCAAGGCTGACGACTTGATTATTTTTATGGAATGAACTTACTAATGACATATTCTATTTTGTTGCAAGATGATAAATAACGGTCTCCTTGAATCAAAAATATGTAGTCACGAATCATGAGAACAGGTTCTCCGTTATTTATAAAATATCTTCGTGAAATAATATTCAAAATATACTACGGTTAGCATACGTGTACGAACATCAAATATTTAAAAATTAATTGATATTATTTCGGTCATTATCTAGAGCGCTCTTTCGACGTTCAGCTGTATTTCTTTTTTACTCTGTTTTTGTGGTTTGGTTGTTGTCACAGTTGTTTCTGTTATTTAGTTTGGACATTTTTATAAAAATGTATCTACATAATTAATACAGTCATGTCACTGTAATTAAATTGTTGTGCACTCTGAAGCAAATATATCGAAACAAACGGATGTGAAATAAAAAATAATAAATATGGGGCGAATTGAATGTTACAATGAATGTGGTTGAAATAAATCATTTTTCATTACAAATAATTCTCGTGGCTCAATTTTCATGAGCAGACTGCATTTTTTTCCAATGAGAAGTAACCAAATTGTCGATTTTTTAAATTGTAGAATTTTAAATAATAGTAAAGATATATACGTTCAGTTATATTTTCCAATATGTACAACCCGAATAATATTTATAATTTAATATTCCATGTTAACAGGATTTAACATCGGGCAAGGGCCTTTAAAATTCTTATTTCCATACAACTCTGAAACTTAAAGATAAAAAATTCTGTGTCACTCACGGTCACGAGAAAAGGTGACGAACTAGGACTCGAACCCAGGGTAACGAGATTCTTGAGGTGAGAACTGAATTAGACTAGATATTGTTTGTTGGTTGGAAGGATGTGCGTATATGTGAAGAATTATTTCAGAATGGTTGTGGGTTTTGGAGAAGAATGTGAGCAGGATTGGTATTGTGATTGATATGGACAGTGTAATCATCTTTTAAAATTGTTAGCCCTGCAGCATATATTAAATAACGTTTGCGTAACGAAGAAAATGTGTTTTTCTTGGCGTGGACGCAAGTACATAACATTAGTCTCTGTGAATGTTTCTCATTTGTAAGTGCATTAAATTTTCTACGATCACTGGTCTTGTAGTTTCATCGAAAGTTAAAGATATTTATGAATTTGGAAACTAAAAACAAAACCGTTACATATACTCAAAGTCAGCGGGTTGAATTTTTCATAGAGTTGGTGCCAACTTGCTCTCAACTGAATAACCTACGTCACTCAGTCACGAAAGTCGAAAATGAAAATTATATTCTTTGAAATATAAGGCTCAATTAGACTTTGTCGATGTTGTACTGAAATAATTTAGTACTAATACAACGCAGTGGTGAATTTCAGCCGTTAACGTTATGAGTACACATTTAAAAAAAAGTATTTTATGTATTTCCGACCTTCCATTTTAAAAGATTAATTTTTTTTTAAAACTTGACTGTTTTTACAAATATAAAGTCAATCTGTTTAATACGGTTAGTTTAATTTCAAAACCTTGGGAGTCCAGTATGCTGTACAGAATAGATGAAAAGATAGCCGAGTTTATTAGGTGCGAAACAAATTCACGCTCAATAATTGATCTAAATATCCATACAATGGGATCACTGGCCATGAAAATTTGAGCTTACTCATCTCTAATGGGTCGAGTGTATACTAAAGGTGGCTTTTATGCGGGGCCACAGGCGATGCCTCTTCTCAGTATCTGTCTCGTATAGGTGGCCTTACGGAGCCTTATTCGTAGAACGACACACTGCGCGTGACAGTGACTGCTCTTGTGTGTAGCCGGGGGCTGTCAAAGCCTCAATTTGACTCCATTGTCCATGACTAACACTGCTTTTGGTAAGCGCTGCTAAGTGACTACTTGTGAAGGTCGCAGTACAAAGACATGTTGGCGGGGCGCTGTGTTACTGATGTCAAGATCCTCATCCTCACACAAAACATTATCTAAAGGAATATTGCAAGAACGTAGCCCAGGGAAGAGGGTCCAGACTCTTTTATCCTTTAAAAAGTACACTGAAAAATAAAACAGTACAGTGAATTAAGATATTTAGTGGATTTGTGATCTAACGCGTGTATCAATGATTCAGTAAACAATAAGTTTACATTATTATAAACATTTTTAATGTAAGTACATTTGAAACTTGGTAAGATTTTATTTCATTTTCACCCTGAACCCCATCCCGTTATGCGAAATCGTAGATAAGTTTCTGAATACTCCCAGTCACTCATACGCACTTAACACTCATATTTTGTATTGATTTTGGAAATTTTTATAAGGTGTTTCGAAGAAAGATATGAACTAATTTTAACTGACACATTTATTACTATGTCTGCTAGTGGATTAGAGCGTCAGTTATTCGAACTAATTGTAGTTTTGTATATTTATTAAGGCATTGTAGGTATTAAGGCATTGTATATTTATTAAGGCATATAATGTATATGTATTAAGACATTGTAGTTTTGTGTATTTACAGACCTCACTCAGATCTTAAGGGCTCTCATGACCATAACGAGCCCTAAAGCCCCACAAAAAATCAGATCTTGAAATTTTTTTTCTTCTAAATTTTGAAATCGTTTTAAAACGTCTAACACAGAAATGTACGAAATCTATTGTTATATGTGGCGATTTCAACATTGATATCCTCAGTGAATCGGGTTCCCAATCCGATTTGCTGGGTTCCCGGACACGTGGGTATCAGAGGAAATGAGGAAGCAGACGTTTCCGCAAAGACTCGCGTGGATTTCTCCACGATTCCAAAACGTGATCTCCTAAATTCCATCAAGATAAGCATTCTGAGTGAATGGAACAATGAGTGGTTAGCTCTTGAAAGGAATAAGCTCCGACTTATCAAATCCTCTGTTAAGTCATGGAGCAGTTCCTGTAGGCCAGCCCGGCGCGACGAGGTCTTGCTGACCCGCCTGCGCATAGGACATTGTCCTCTCACTCATAGGTATCTCTTACTACTTGATGATGAACTCGTTTGTGAGGAGTGTAGCAGTTCTCTGACAGTGCGTCACCTACTAAGTGATGGCAGAAGATACTCGAGTATACGGAGTCAAATTGGTCTGGCTGCAGATTTACCAACAATTCTCGGAAATGAAACGGATTATGTTAATAAACTATTGAATTTTATGAGTAGATCGGGGCTCCTCCTACAAGTTCTCGAGAAGGCTTCAATTTGCATTCTTCTTTCCTCTTCGCTTTTATTCCTCCTTTCCGTAGTCTGAAAATTATAACTTTTAGTATCTATTTTTAATTTTCGATGTAATATATTGACATGTTTCCTTTTGCTTCCTCTCATATTTGTATTCAGATATTTGATAAATTCAAGGTTTTTTTAGAGGGTATGGTCGAGATAATTGGTGTGTCTCACACACGGGGAAGAGTTCCAATAGTGCGAAACTGCATTTTCCCCAACTGCATGGGCTCTAATGACCTTGTTGTTGACGAGCCCTTAAAGCCCCCCCCC